>JBBPOM010000288.1:0-32377 GCA_038091455.1 Leccinum uliginosum
CAAGTCAAGAAATGTGTTTGAGGAACAGGACTCGCCGTCGCATCACAGTTGCTTGACCCCAGTTCTATGTCCGAAACCATCCTCAGGCTGACACTACCGAGACAATGCCACGAAAATCTAGGCCGCCTCGTCTCTGAGTGAACTGATGTGGGGGTGCGAAGGACGTGACTGACACGCCTTTTCTCGCTGTGAGCCATGCCATCATGTATAAGCCTAGGAAGTTATGTGACCAGCTCAAGAGGGCCCATGATCAATTTTGCAGCGTCTGGCCTCCGTGCTACTGCTGATCGGAGGGGATGCGAAATAACAGCTGTCACTATGCACCGTAGTCTCGTGACCAGACTGTCTTCACTGAGGCTGTGAGGCGAAGGAGCTTGGCATCCTTTCCGTTGCTAGCCTTCATGATATTTGATATATATAGGGCTGGATTCATCCTGGATCAGGCACATCATTCAAGTCTTCTTGCATCGAGCTTCGTACCCAAATTATGTTTAATTCTGTGTGCTTCTCGCTACGGATTGTCGCCAGACTTTCTCTGCGCATTCGCAAAGTATGGGAGAGATGGTGGTGGTTAAGAATCGAACCATTATAGGAACATTGCCCGTTTGTCTAAACGGGACTCATCATAAGGAAGGCCAAACTAATAGGTACGGACCGTATGGATGCTAGGACTTGCGATACGACATCCTCATCACTCAACGCCCAAGATATATGTACAGAGGGGAGCGCTCAACGTTTACAAAGCCGGCAGCGGTTCACAAAAACAACCTCTCCTCTATGACTTTGATCCACGCCCAATGTACACCCAACGCCAGCGCTCCCTCCCTCCTCCAAGTCACAACCTCACCAACACCTCGATCAATCAATCGTCCTTTCTCGCAGACTTGGGTCGCGGCGGCGGCGGCGGCGGAACCATCGGAATCGAAGATATCGATGTCGATAATGGCATGCCCGCAGGCTTGTGTCCATAGCTGTGCTCGTGTCCGTTGACCATTCCACCACCACCACCAGTACCCGAACTCGAGCTCGCACTCTCGCCACTCACGGTCCTCATCATGCTCGGCGTCCTCGAATGCGGGTGCGAAGGAAACGGCGGTGTTCCCAAACCCAACCCGACACCCATAGCCGGCGTCGATGGTCCCGAGGGAACCGTACCAAGTCCAGGGCCAAACGTTCCCGGAGTGAGAGGCCCCCCTGCGCCTGTGAAAGGCGGCAACGGCACGGGCGGAGGTGCTACGGGCGTTGTTGACATGTATGGTGTGTAAGGATACGGACTCGCAGGCCCGAACCCAGAACCCCCGGTTGGCGGCGTCGTTGTGTAAGGAGTTCCAGCACCCTCGACGACCCACCCATTGCCCTGCCGCATGACGCGCCCGGAATTTGCGTTTGGCCGCGCACGGAGTTGTCCGCCTGCCCATTTGCGTTTAGCCCCAGTCGCTTCGGCGGCGACGATTCCTGGGGCAGAGTCTGCGCCTGAGACGGCCTCGACGGCACGAACAGTGACGCGGAGGAAGTACGAGGCACAGGTGAAGACGCCGCCAATGACGCCGACACACCTGATGTAATGACTGAATGACTGTTGTAGCTGAAGATATACCTTGGACGTACCTAATCAACAGCTGCGCCAGCGAGGTGGTACGTTGATAAATCGTGATAACCATTGGATCCAATTCAAATTTGAAGAAAATCCCGGGGGTGCCTTGATGGCCGTCCAGGTTACGAACGTAGTGCGTGACGCTATATTGGTTGGTATGGAGAGGATGCGATCGCGGTGCAACATAGGTGGTAGGGACCACATGGAGGTAATATTGGTATGCCACGAATGCTGTCAAGATGCTGAGTCGACTACACAGTCAACTCGATTGAAATGCAACATACGCTCTGTGGTGAGTTCGAACGAATAATCAAGTGGCTGGACCATGTCGGGGAAATAAGGCCCAAACGAGAACTCAGTGATGACGTGCGAGAGATTCATTTCTAAGACGAAATGGTAAGTAAAGGAGCCTCGCTACAAAACAGGAACGTACTATCGTGGGGAACGTGAACAGAGCTCGAGTACCCGTGTCCAAGGGTGGTGATATGTAGGTTAGCTGGCAAAGATGAGAACTATGCACGAACACGACGGGGTGTGCTCACCGGTGACCTTTCTGATACCAAGGGTACCATAAATTCGGCAAGCATCACCGTCTGTCTTGTGGTTATACGTCGGACGGTATTCGGATTGCGCGCTTCCGAAGAAGGAGAAGAATCCGCGAGACTTTCTCGACTGGGAAATGGCCTGACGGGCAGAGAGAGCCTTGGCGTGTTCTCTACGGTCGAAAAACGTGAGACATCGATTGCAACAAGATGTTAGGACGCACTTTAGAGTGGTAGCTTGTCCGATATCGAATACAGTCTGTTGAAGGTTGAGACACGGCGAAGGGGCGGAAAGTTAAGCACGCACACCATCGCGATGGAACCCCCTGGTTAGGAAAACACGGTCGCCAATCACGTCGCGCATGTCCACGGAGAGGACTATGTTGCACAGGGATAAGTGCGAGTAATTCAGCATGCTTGTGAGGGATACATACATGAGCAGGGAGTGTTTACGACCATGTCGACGTTGACACTCATGTAGTTTTTCGTGCGACCATCGACGTTGAACTCATAGTCAGGCCAGCCCCAGACATATTCTGCGAGATCGTTCAAGACGAGGAGGAAAGCAATGAGGATGACAAAAAGAGTGAGGAAGCCGCGCGACTCTGAACGGGCTTTGTACGTGGAGGGGAGTTTGGGGAAGGCGTCGAAGCGGGCGAAACCTGCGGGGACGACGCCGTCAAGCTTGTCCAGCAGAGATTTCTCTTTGACCGACATACAGCAAAAGTTTAAGTTACTAGATTTTGTCAACGTGTCACTTTCACTTTTCGTCATGGACGACCCCCGGAAACCCACCCAAGTTTATTACGCAATATTCATCAACCTCTCTCGTCATCGTCGCCCACGATGAGCACCATCGACCTCACAGCGTTACAGCCCCTCCCCGCCCCGCCCACCTCCCGTAACTCGTTGTCACGTCCCGCCCCATCCGTCGGCCCTGACACTCGGAGACAAAAGCGAAGGCATTCTGCCACCCAGTCCAGCAGCATTCTCGCGCAAATCTCAACATGGGAGGTGCCCTCGGATATCCTCCCTGATGAAGAACCCACACCCGCGTCATCCGCTTCCATCAGTCTCTTCGACGAGCCTCCCGAGACTACCCCTGTCGCAATCGATCTGCTAGACGACCCAGCATCCCCGTCCCTTTCTCGAGCCTATCCCACCGAAGATGACACGTTCACCGATGCGCCGCAGGAGCCTCTGTCGGCATATACGTGTCCCATCTGCTTCTCCCCACCGACCAACGCAACCCTGACACCGTGCGGGCACATCTGCTGCGGCCAATGTCTGTTTACAGCAGTCAAGTCCACCATGAGACGAAACATGGTCGTTGCAATGGACAGAGCACCCGCTGCCACGTGAGTCCAGCACCACTGCTCATCAACATCCTTGAACTTATTCCCTCTTGATACAGCTGCCCCGTGTGTCGCGCAGAGATACCGCGATGGGACGGACGCGGAGGTGGTGTGATCGGGCTAAAGATGCAAGTCTTGTATTCGCTATGAGGAAGAAGCGCATTTGTTTGTACTTGTTAGGATCCAAAGCTTTTCTCGTGCAGTCATGTGAATTGCGTGTCGGGCCAGTTGAGCCGGTTTCAGGCGCTCTGCCGGCGTTTCACTCAAACTTTCATGTCCGTCCAGTCAAAGCCTGCTGCCCCTGCTCAGCAGTTGACGCCCTTGGGAACAGCCTTGGCTGGCGCTCTCGGTGCTTGCTTCAGCAATGCGTGCGTGCTTGACAAAACCCCGTACGTTCACTGATGATCCCACAGTATAGTGTACCCACTCGACGTGTATGTTGGAAGATCGTAACGCCAAGCTCGACACAACTGACCTCGTTCCTGCAGCGCCAAGACGCGAATACAAGCCACGTCATCGACCGCCAAGGGAAAACGCAAAGATGAGCTGACGATGCTTTCCGTCCTGCTCGACATCTTCCAGCACGAAGGCATCTCGGGATGGTACCGCGGTTTCGCAGCGACAATGCTCAACACATTCTCCATGCGTGCGTCTTCCCATGTCTTCCATCCCGTCTTCCGTTCTGATTCCCATTCGCGCGACCCCATCCCCAGAATACGCCTACTTTTTCTTCTACGCTTTCCTCCGAGCTGCCTACATCAAGCGGCTCACAGCAAAAGCACCTCCAGGTTCTAAGATACCCATCCTTTCCACTGCTGCCGAACTGTCACTCGGCGCCGCAGCCGGCGGCCTCTCTCAAATTTTCACCATCCCCGTCTCCGTCATCGCAACCCGACAACAAATCGGCCGCTCCACACGCCCCAAAAACGTTGATGAAGGCGCCCCCTCCGAACCCGACAGCGACGACGGCTTCTTTACTGTCGCGCGCGAGATCATTCGCGAGGAAGGCGTGACCGGTCTCTGGCTGGGCATAAAACCTGGCATGGTGCTTACCGTGAACCCCGCAATCACCTATGGGATGTACGAGCGACTTAAGAGCATACTTGTACTCGCGCGCGCTACGGCCGGTGCGGCCGAGAAGCTCTCCCCGGGGATGACGTTTTTGCTCGGCGCATTCAGCAAGACGCTCGCCACTATCGTACGTTTCGTTGTTTCACCTTTTTTCTTTTCTTTTCTTTTCTTTCCTTTAGAAGGATGTACTTGACTGGGGAGTAAACAGGTGACGTATCCGTACATCATGGCCAAGGTGCGAATCCAAGCGCGCACGTCAGAGCGCGACGATGCGCCCGATGACGTAGAGAACGGACTTGCCCACGCCTCGCGGTTGCCACCGGCGAAAGCGAGAGAGACAGGCGCGATCGGGTTGTTGGTTCGGGTACTCCGGACGGAGGGGTTCGTCGGCTGGTATCAGGTAAGCAACTTGTGTTCGTATTGCCTGAGATATCTCTCGCTCGTCTCGTAGGCAGATTTAGACATCCCATTACTCACTCACACGGTCTCTACGTAGGGCATGTCAGCACAGATCATCAAGGCGGTGCTCTCTCAGGCGCTGTTGTTCGTCTCCAAGGAGCAATTTGAACGGTGGGCCTTGGCCCTGATGATCCTGTTTTCTAAGTTGAGGACGGGATCGTGAATGAGTCATGACGCATGGCGGATCCGGGGGCGTACGGCATAGATTGTTCGGTCACTAGTGATAGTAACGGACCAAACCAAGGACCAGACTGTTATTGTCTATGCTGCCTCCATAACGGATTATAACTGGCATTAATTCGTCTCGGAACAGAAACAAATGCGCCACAGGGTCGTTATTCCATTCATTGGACCTGCGTTCTTTGTGCTCCACTCGTCGAATTCTCATTCATCATTTCCTTTCGATCGCAGAACAAAAGGGTCATGCCAATCCCCTTTCTTCCAATTCGAATCCATGTGAAATTCAGGGGTCGTGATCGACTCGACCGTATCGCCTCGCCGGAACTTTGACGGCGGTGGAAACATTTTGAAAGAACAAAGAAAAATCACACGTTTCCTTCCTCATGCTCGCTTTATATCTCCGACTCCTTTCCAAGCAACTCTAGAATCTAGCCACGTACTATCTTTCGTACCTGATCGATGTCGATCCCACTGGCAATGTCACCTTGACACAAGCCCCTACGCTTCGAGGGCTATGTCGGCCAGGGCGGTTCAACAATACTATCTAGTGGGCCCCCGGTGGGCCGGAGTTGTTACTACTACGGACGTCAAAGAAAAAACGATATCTCAATTCGCCGATTCGTGGAACTGGCCGTTCCTGGTGTGTTCATTGTCCGGCGGCCAGCGAGATCAGCAGGGCGCCGATCGATGGGAGCGCAGTTGGTCTCTAGGTGATTTTGTACGTTGACTTGCTTAGGGGGTACGTTACGTACGTCCGGCAACCTAGACAATCCCTTTGATCAATGAGTTCAGGGGAGCCTCAAGCTGTGACTTTGGTAGACTACTCTCCATTAAGCATGCACTGACCCTGGTGACTGATCACTTGGCACTGGACTCGGTGACTAGACTTGCCAGGGCGCTGCGCACATTGCGAATGGCGCAGGCTCCACGTAGTACTACTTAGTATGATATATGGATAGACCGCTGGCGACAGCAACAACTTGAAGCAGTACTAGTGACAGCGTACAGCATGGACATTAATGGCACGTGGTGTGCGCGACGCAACTTGACAAATTTGATATATCCACATCCTACTCACTCCGAGTCAGTGCTGGAGCCAGCTGCAAGGTCCGAATGTCACGGTAGCTGGCGAAGGTGAGTGCGGTGGCGAGTCGGAGCGCTAGGGTTAAGTAAAGCGCCGGATCGATAAACGATATGATCGTTACCTGGCATGCGGGCTATCGACAAACAAGCTTGTGCGTCTGTAGACAATCCTCATCGTGGGCAATCATGTGGGGCAACTGTCTCGCCTCCTCGCTTTCGGAAACTATCCCCACTACACGTGGTCAGCGGAACCCCCTTACGGTCCCACCCTGGGCTTACCGCCGTAGACCGCCGCCCGACAACGATAATGGTAAAATTTCCACCCTCCCCGGACGCTCATGATCACGAGCTAGGAGCCTTCGGAGCCTGGAATGCGCGATATACGCCAATACCCGCAAGCCGGGTGGGCCCGGTTGAAATATCAGACGCATAAAATATTATCACGAGTCATGCAACACCACGACGCCGCATCAGTTGTCACCGGTTCAAGTTGCATCCCGGATCCGGGCGGGACACACACAATCGAGATTCGAGCACGATCACGATACCAGTGGCTTGTGACTCGTACCGGTCCAGGTAGGGTCCTACATCTGATTCGAACTGATTCGAACGCCGTGGGACACAGCATCGCATCAGAACCGCACCGCATCCACGGTGGATTCTTTTGAATTTGCCATCCGATGGCGCAGCAGCATCAGACGAGAGGTTCGAGGTTTGGACCATAAAGCAACATGAACGAAGTGACGTCGTTGGTACCCATTTCGGTTCGTACAAGAAAGGGTGGATGTGGGTATCTGATACTGAAATACAAAAAAGGTACCAAATCAAAACCAATACGCATGATGGAAGATACCGCATCTGAATAGTGATGATGATGATCAGTGGGCGCGATGAACGAAGAAAGTGGGCGCGTAGATAACGAATGGAGCAACTTGCGTGAGTGGGTCAGCGTGAGATGCAAAGCGTGATTGGTAAAATGATGGATGATGATCGTGACGGTAAGAATGCCCGTACTTCAGGGGAAGATAAAAGCAAAAAAAGAATGGAACACAAAGGAGCGTGAGTCAGCGAGGGTATGGTCGTGGATAGCGTGGTGACGTGGGTCAATGATACAAGTGCGCGAATTAAATACTATGAGACAAATGAAATCGAAAGGAGAAAAAAGAAAAACATGAGACATGTGGCGCGATACAAAACGTCCAGTCCTTTTCATAGTACCAAGGAAGAAACGAACCCGATGTCGCGAATAGATAAGTAGATCCAAGCGTGCGGGCGGGCGGAATAATAGACTCCGGGAAATAAAATGAGGCCCCGGGTGGGTTACGTTTGAGATACAGTGAAATGCATGCAAACAACAAATTGTGCCTTCGCGTATAAATAGATGCATGCAAACGTAGTCGTCGTCGTCAGAAGTGAATGCAGCGTGAATGCGATGAAGAGCTGTTCCATCCCCCTGTGTGGTGGCTGAGCTTATCGTGTTAAGCTCCACATGCGACCGCCACCAAGTCTCGCCCTAAACCCCATGCCACGGATCTCGTTGTGGGGTCGGTGTCGTCGCCCATCGTGACGTCGTCATCCTCGTGTGCGGAGACGATCCGTTCCAAATCCCTCGTAGCCGAGAGGATCGCGATCGCGAGACGCGGTCCCATGCGGAGAATCTTTTCTCCCTCCGGCGAGCTACGCATCCTTCCCTTGAGCGCCACGCGGTATAGGTCCGGTTCCGGTTTCGAACGCGGAAAACTCGCGCGGGGCGGTAGCAATTTCCGCTTTGGAGAGAGTGGTGATGTAGTACGAACATTGGGAACTGCGGACTGCGGCTGTGATTGGGGTGCTGCACGGGAGCTGCGTTTGGATGCCGATGGAGCGGAGGATGACGAAGTAGGGGCAATGGTGAACTCGGGACGCTTACGGCCAAGCTTTGTGGCATCTCGTTCTCGTTGCTCTTTGTAGTGGAGACGAGCGTGGTTCAGAGGAGCGGTGCGGGATGGGGCAGAGGGCGAGGATGTCATATGGAGGAATGAGCCACCCTCAAAGTGGCTCTCGTCGTTATAGTCGGACAGGGAAAGGAATGATTCGGTGCGACGCAGCATCGTGCGGGACGTCTTGCGGGGTAGAGGGTCTGAGAAGGAAGTCGTTCGTTTGCGTGGATTTGATGGGAAAGAAAGGAGAGGAGTGATGGGGGAACGCGAAGGCATAAGTAGCGTGGAAAGGGAGTGAGACCGGACGACGACAAAGGGACTTGATATCCTGTGGTCGAAACAAAAGCGGTGCCTACCAGAGCAAGATGTGATCGGGCACTGGTGACCAATTCGAGCGATCAAAGATAAACAAGGTACATAGTTCCCACGCTCGTGCATAGCCGCATCTGACAGGATGCCCAGTGAGTCGAGACCACTGCGGCGGAGGTTGGAATAAAATGAAAGACTCCAGGGCTTGATCCGGCATAAAATGAAAAAGAACAAATCAGCATTTAACTTGTTCATTCGTGGCGACTGGAACGGCGCCTATGGGGAAGAGAACTGTGGCGCTCATACCCGAAGTTGGAAGAAATGGAAAACTTACCCCAGTCCTCCTGAGATGGGATGGGATGACGACACCACTGCCAAGTATAAGGGTAATGAGCTAAGTAATGTCGGCCTCATGAGGTCCTTGATAATGGAAATGAACAGACCCTGAGCGTCTATTCATTTCCACACTCAAGAAATGACTCGAAATTCAAAGTCGAGTGGAGACCAGAAAGGGAGTTGGATGCGATGGGCAACAATAAAGTAACCTCGAATAACGCCTCAATATTAGACGAGTCGAGGTCGCTACCGTTGACAGGACAGAGGAAAAGAACAAGCAAACATTGAGCAAACAAACAAACCTTTTGTCTTTGTCTTTGTCTCTGTTTTTGTTTCTCGCGTAAGTTGGAGCATTACTTCACCACGCAAGCCAGATTCTACTAGGCATCTTCACTTGAACTCTCGTCCCTATTCATGAGGTAAAAAGAAGCATACGCCTTCCAGACTTCGACAACTTTCTGTCTTTAAAAACCGAACCATAAATGCGCCCCCCGCGGATGTGATATGATGCCGACTCAATAATGGAACACGACATTCTACCAACATCATTCGATACATTTTGATACGGTTGAAATGGATGCCTGCATCTTCAGAAACAAGTTGTGTGGTACGGCTGAAATTTTGACCACAGAGGTCAACGACAGTCACCGTACTCACTGCTCCGCGGCTGCATCAAATCCGCGATCGTCCGACGCTCCGTAGCTGGACTGGATGATGATGGCAATTTGAGTCCCTCTGGCGTTTACATGAGGTTCAGGTGGAAACAGCGCTAAAGGGTCAGTGAACAGTGACGTGGTTTACTTTTGCGCTAACAGCGCCATGTGTGTGTTTGACTTGTCTGTATGCACTTACATGCCAAGATGACGGCGATGTCGGAACCGCGCTTCTCGGCTTTTTTGAACTCGTATCCAGAACATGACGCACGCCGACACATTGCGGGAGACTCGGACCGATAGGAACCGCGCTTCTCGGACCGTTTCTACTCCTACCCAAAACGTGATCCATCATGTAGAAATATCAAGACGGATCGTGATCGATGATCGCGGCAGCACCACTATCAGAGTCACTGACGACGGGTGACCGTCCCATCCAGACAAGCCAACAAATAACCCAGATGTTCATCACTCATTGGCTGAGGCGAACAAGTCTATGTTAACCAAGAAGAGAAGTGAGAAACGCACCGATGTCTCCGCTGAACGCCCATCAGATTCGAGCGCTGCGACGTAAAAGTTCTTTGATCTATCGGAATAAAAAAGTGGGTCAAAGCAGTTAATTGGTTTGCTAATTCACCTTACACATGCTGGTAGCAGACATCTCGCTGGTCTCATAATGTTCCTGTGTGGGACTCGCACAGGTCCAGCGGAGGCAATACTGTACAGGAGCTCCGCCGGGACCACTCGACCTCGTCATCACAAATGCTGTGATTGTCGAGTCGGACAATATATACGAGACACCGTGGGCGTTTCTGCGAGTTTTCCCCGCGTACTGACGGCACTGCGCAGATACCGGTGTTAGAAGGGAGAACATTGCAGGTAAGTAATTTGGCAAAACCCGACACGGATTCTGATGATACCGATCTGATCGTGGACTCGTCAACGAAGGCCATTGCTATTAATGGCCGGAGCCGTCGATATGCTCAGCCTTCGAATTGATTATATCTGTCTGCAACGAGTGATCGGGTGAATGAAACTCTTTCGCTGTTGGCACAACTACTGATCGGAAACAGGATACTGATCCTAGTGCCACAGGCCTAGGGCTATATGTCCATGACGACTGCCATCTGTCATCTCTGACTGTCTAAATGTCATGATAGCGCTCTGAACGGCAGCGATCTCGTTGAGTGTGTTTTTGTTCCGATGATGCAATTCAGTCATCACCCCTAGACACGATCGCGGCCTTGAGCGGCCGTAAAATACAACTACGTCAAGGGAATCGTATGCCATGCACCCATATCCGTGCCGATATGCTCCCGAAATAATTGTCGTCCGCGGATTCGTCGACATAAAGGTGTCGCAATATCTCATCTACTACTATGCAGGATAGAACCCTGAGCTTGTTTGAAGTTCGACGTGCTCGCAAAGCTACTTAGTAAGGTGCATGCGGGAAACGGTGTTTTGGGTAGACACATGCACCTGCACAGGCGATAACAAATTATAGCAAGAAAGGTCTGTCATAATCGTTGGATGTAAATGTGTTGTACAATTGACGGTTGTAGGTTCTTGAGAACTTTTCGTATCAGCTTACAAGACACAACACATTGATGTCCCACTCTCATTTTACAAGATAATTCGCATTCCAAGCCCCGCTGCACTTCATCTCGCTTCAACTTTGTGAGAATACCGTATCTGCATTTCTTGACCCGCTTCCGAGTCTATCTTGTAAGATTTACCCCTTATTGGATGCCTCTGCTCGCTTCATCCTGCCCTACTTTGCAAGATGCCGTCTGCATTTCCCTGCTCACTCTAATTTTACAATATCATCTGCATTTCAAGTTCGGCGCGACCCGCGGCTCTAACTTTGCGAGATTGCCTTGCATTGCAACTTGCCCGCTCATCTCATACACAGAGTCCCGCCACTGATCACGGCAGTGCACTGTGTCTTGCAAGCTTCTGGCACCTGTTCTGACCTCCAGATATGATATATGATATTTGGCTCCTTGCTCATTTCCGGGCTTCCTACAAGTGAAGTCACGCAGGCTGTCCATTCCACTTAAGAAATTGTCACCCCATACAACGGGAAGCTGATCATATGGCTAACGGCATTGATACTAGTAGGTTTGGGACGACATCCAAAAAGATAATGAATGTAGTAGTTGTGACTATCCTAAGTTCCTAAGAATCCTAACCGTGTAAATGTCGCTCGTCTTACAAATTGAACACACATTGTTGCCAATACATGAGAGCTGAGAGCTGGGGTACGATCACCCGTATCGTCGAAGTCGAAGCCATGCATGGGCTGGCGAAGTTGATGGCATGCAGATTGAGGAGTCACGACACTAGAATGCTAATTTACCAAAAAAGGAATATTTGTTTGCGTAGTTGCAGGCTAACGATAACAGGTTACTGCCGCGAAGCGCCTCCAGCACCCTCTTCGGACCCTGCGATAACTCGTCAAAGCCGAAACCTTGAATCTACGCCATAAGGATGCACATCTTACCGAGGGAACATGACAAACTCTTACTCCATCAGGTACATTTTATCTTGTCGAATGGAAGCCATATCGGGGTTCCCGTGCAATTAACGCTCAGTCCCAACCAAGGCAGGAACCCTTGCCCAGAAGCGACTCGCGCGAGGCCTGAAATTGAACCTCCACGAAGCCACTGCGCTCATCGCTTCACAGCTCCAAGAACGTATCCGCGATGAGCTGTATTCCGTCTGTGATTTGATGCAGTATGGCAAGACCATGCTGGGCCGCAGGCATGTCCTCCCGGGCGTCGCACCGAGTTTGCATGAAATTATGGTGGAGGGAACCTTTCCGGACGGGTTGGTGTTCAGCAATGGTGCTCGTCGATTGACAACTGAGTGGGTTTTTTTTGCTAGCGTCTTCCTCGTGACCGTGCATGATCCTATCTGCACCAACGACGGCGACCTCACTGCCGCGCTTTATGGCTCGTTTTTCCCCGTACCGCCCATCAACGCCTTCCCAGTAACAGATCCAGACCAAGACGATCCCGCGAATCTTCCAGGTGCGATCATCCCAAAGAAAGAACGCATCTTGATCAATCGCGGCCGCGAAAAACTCAAGATAAAGGTCACCAACAAGGGGGACCGACCCATTCAAGTAAGTAATGGCTGTCTATGGGTCGACTCCCTCTACAGAGATGCTTATCGACCCAGATCGGCTCGCACTATCCCTTTTGCGAGACGAACGGAGCGCTGGTTTTCGATCGTGCGAAAGCGATGGGGAAACGCCTCGATATACCCGCAGGAACGGCCGTCCGATTCGAGCCTGGTGATACAAAGACCGTTGACCTTTGTTCTGTTGGAGGGAACAAGGTAGTCAAGGGAGGAAATGGGCTCACTGACTTCGTTGCATCCAGGTTGGCAGCGGGCGTATCCGAGAACATCTTTCGAGGGTTTGGTCACCATCCCGAGCCAGATGTACTGCCATCGTTCGCAGACAAGTATATGAGTCGCGAGGAGTACGTTTCCATGTATGGTCCCACGGTTGGGGATCGCATCCGTCTTGGGGACACGAGTCTCTGGATCGAGATCGAACGCGACTCGGTGAGCCAGATTGTTGTTTTGGTTCGTCTGGCTGTATCAAATAAACTGTCGTAGGCTTTCTATGGAGACGAAGTCAAATTTGGCGGTGGTAAGTCACGGCGGTGATGGTTCTGCGCCGTTTCTTCAACTTTTGAACTAGGCAAGACGATTCGCGATGGTATGGGCCAAGCCTCTGGACGCAGCTCTACGGAGGCACTTGACCTGGTCATCACGAATGCCGTGATCGTCGACTGGACAGGTATATACAAGGTAATTTGACGTTTGCATATGGTGTTCGCTTTCTGATTATGGCATAGGCGGACATTGGTGTTAGATCTGGAATCATCGTAGGCCTTGGCAAGGCTGGAAACCCCGACATGATGGACATGGTCGACCCGAATTTGATCGTCGGCTCGTCGACGGAAGTCATCGCAGGCGAGAAATTGATTGTCACAGCAGGAACTATCGACGTGCACGTACATTACATCTGTCCGCAACAGGTGACGGAGGCGCTCGCTGTCGGCACGACGACGATGATCGGAGGTGGTACTGGTCCCACTGCTGCTACGAACGCGACCACGTGCACGTCCAGTCCTTTCTACATCAAGACTTTGCTGGCCGCGACGGATGGTCTTCCCATGAATTTCGCGTTCACTGGAAAGGGGAATGATTCTGGTCGAAAAGCGCTCGAGGAGGTCATCGAAGCCGGCGCCGCAGGACTTAAACTCCACGAGGATTGGGGGTCGACTCCGGCCGTAATTTCGAATTGTCTCGATGTCGGAGACGACTATGATGTCCAGATCAACATTCATACTGATACTTTAAACGAGAGCGGTTTCGTTGAGTGTACGTTCGTTTCTGACGGGTGATTGATTCCGTGGTGATCACATTCTCTAGCTACCATTAATGCATTCAATGGCCGCACAATTCATACATATCACACTGAAGGAGCTGGTTTGTGATTTGAGATACCATATGCGTCACGGTGCTGATGTTTTGTTAGGCGGCGGACATGCTCCTGATATCATCAAAGTCTGTCAATATGATTATGTGCTTCCATCATCCACGAGTCCTACTCGTCCTTTTGCTACTAATACTATCGACGAGCATCTCGACGTGAGCAGGGATCACAGCCATGTTACGTGCAAGGTAGCTGATACCCTCTTCATTAGATGTTGATGGTCTGCCACCACCTCGACAGGAACATCTGCGAAGACCTCCGCTTTGCAGAATCTCGGATCCGGGAGGAAACGATCGCGGCTGAAGACGTCCTCCAAGATTCGGGCGCGATCTCGATGATCAGTTCGGACTCTCAGGCGATGGGACGGGTCGGCGAGGTCGCAACGAGGTCGTGGAGGACGGCAAGCAAGCTTAGGTCGCTACGCGGTCCGCTCGACGAGCTCGGGGACACGGACGGGTGCGACAACGGTCGCGTGAAGCGATACATCTCAAAGTATACCATCAATCCGTGCGTATCTAGTTTCACTTTACGTATCCTCCGATCCCTCAACGTGTCGACGGCGGGATGGCAGTGCGATCACGCATGGGATCAGCAAGTACGTCGGTTCGATCGAAGTGGGCAAGCTCGCCGATCTCGTCTTGTGGAAGCCCGAGCAGTTTGGCGCAAAACCGGAGATGGTGCTCAAGTCGGGCGTCATCGCGTGGGCCAAGGTACGTTTTTGGAAGGACGGATTGGTTAGTTCATGCCCCCTGACTCGCGTGTGTGTGTGCGTGCGTGTGCCGGGATAGATGGGCGAAGCCAATGGATCCATCCCGACTGTCCAACCCTCGTACGGCCGCCCAATGTGGGGCTCCCTTCCCTCCTCCGCAGCCCTCAACTCGATCGCGTTTGTGTCGCGCGCGTCGATCGACAACGGCAAGGTGGAGTCGTACAAGCTTGCAAAGCGTGTGGAAGCTGTGTCCGGGTGCCGGACCGTACGCAAAAAGAACATGAAGTGGAACGATAAAACGCCCAAGATGGAGGTCGACCCGGAGAGCTATGAAGTCAGGGCGGACGGGGAGTTGTTGGACATCGAGCCTGCGACGAGTTTGCCACTCGGGAGGGCGTATAACTTCTTTTGAATCCATGGGAGGGTGTTGGGTGAAGCTAAAATGCTGCGGTTTGGATGCCACTTGGTTGGAGACAGAGCACGACGGGGAAAATATGGAGATGCTAAAAGTTGTCTTGTCCATTGTACTAGTATGTATGACAGCGTGTATTCGTGTACGTGGTAGCAGGTTGGATCTGATATACTACATTCTTGTTCCGTCATAATGATGAAAGCATAAAATAGCCGACAAGAAAAAAAAAACGAGGAAAAAAAAAAAGGCAACACGATAGTTGGTCGGTGTGATACAGTCCGTTTCTGAATCGGAAAAAAAGAAAAGTCACACCCCTTAGTAAACGCTCACGTTGCGAAACAAAGTCGCAGACTCGTTCGCGAGCAAGCCCTCCTCCTGAATCTCCAAGTAGTCGTCGTGCGCACCGTCGTCGCTTCCACTGACATCCGCCGCGGAACGCCGATAGGCTGCAGTACCGCAGGGCTGCGCGCCCGCGCGAACCGAAAACTGCATCGGCCCAGCACTCGTGGCCGCAGCGACCTCTTCCCACAGACTCTTCTCCTCCTCGTCTATCTCATAAGCGTACGCCTCCCTGATACGGCTAGCGAGCGCGATCCGATCGTCGTCGACTCCGAGGGTGATAGACGGGGTCGTGGCTGTGGCCGTCGCCCCTCCGCGCACAACCTTCAAGCTGTTGCGCTGAAAGTGTTGTCGGGTTTGTTGCACTTGCTGGCGGTACCGGAACGCCAGAAGTCTCTTGCCGACCGTGTCTCGTTTGCACTCTTGACAATGAATGCAGGTGGTGTCCCAATCGAAAGACTGATACCCGTCACAGAGCCTGCGAACCGAGAGAGGGTGCGATGAGATCTAGCGGTATGTACGGCGGCGATACCACGGAGTTGGGGGCAAGATGGAGTGCACGTACGTTCGCACTCGCCTCGGCTGAGGCCTTGAATACCGGGGCGACGGATGGTTCGATTGAGATGGCATGCGAGTTCGGAATGCCGGATCGGTGGATAGGTCGAATGCCGGGATCGACATTGCAGTGCGGAGCGGGCTCAACGGAGATATGATCTTTGGTGCATGTTTGTTCCGAACAGTATGACGCAGGATGCGCTCGAGATCTGCCCTTGTCATGTCGACATGGCTAGGGACGGGCTGCAGCTTTCCTTGTGATTGATTGCTCGACAGCCGTACTTCATCCCTCCATTTTGGCTCTAGCCCAGGTGAAGGCGGTGCGGAATGCCAAGGAGATCTAGAAGGGTCGTCTGATCTCGTCGTCAGAGGGCTTTGGGCGCGTGACTTGAGTGATGCGATGGACACGACCCTGCTCCGTTCCGCACCAATGGGCGGTACTGCTCTTGTGGGCTCTGAAGCCCGCAGAGGCTGTGATCCGAGGGCCAAGGATAGTGACACCGAGCCATGAGGATGCATATCCAGAACAGAGCTACTAGGCCTCAGCTCGAACCGGCGAGGTGGGAGGCCTGGTGGTGTGGAATACACCACCGAGTCAGCAATGTGGACGGGCTCGTGTACTGGCTTTGTCGATGAAGCATCTGACCGCCATAACTCCCCCGGTGGTCGGCGGACGGACGGTAGGGAATTGGTGCGTGACCGAATGGGTTGAAGGACGTTCTCGGACTTCCAGCTGGTTGCTCGAATAGACTTGTTCATGGTGGGTTCCGTCTGGGAGATATCTGATGGTTGCTCGGAGGTAAAAGTAGGCTCTGGAGAAGTAGCACGTGATGGCATCTTCTCATCAGGGCTGTGCAGGGAAAGTTGCGGCGCCTTTTGTTGCCCCACAAGATTGCAGCCGCTATGCGACAATCCACCAGTGGTGCCTGGAATTGGAATGGGGGGCGGCCATGAGCAGACGAGCGCTCCGGGAGTGCCGCTACGTTGCATTCCGGTGCAAGAACCAGAACTCACGGGTTGTTCCGGATGTAAAAGTCGAAGATCGGGGGAAGAAGGCGGGTTTACGACGAGAGAATGATACAACACAGAGTCGGTCGAATGCGAGCCCCGGGAGCGCCTGTTCAACAGGTCCGACGCAGACAAGGGATCTAGTTGCATATTAGCCGATAACTGGTCGGGGAAACACCGCAACTCACCCAATGGCGTTCGTCTAGGGGACTGCGTGCAGGGATGCATGTGATAGCAGTCGAGCTCGAGCTGCGACGATACCTCGTGCTTTGGCGAGACAAGCTGATTTTCGCTCTCGGTGCAGGCCTTGCCGAGAAAGTTGCTGTGTGAAGCGGTGAACTGTGGGGACATCAACATTGTAAAAGATTCGGTGAGAAGGTAGTAGAACTTGAAGATGAGATGGAGCAGGCGGCGAGCCGAAGCAAGCGGTGTCAATGTATAAATGTAGCGACTTTGCACCGCTTGTGCCGCCGCATGCGGGCCCAGGCCGGTCCTGTCTTTGCCCGAGGAGCCGCGTCTCTTCCCCCAACAATCAAGTCCAACGCTCAAAGGGTACAGCTTCTCGTAGAGACGGCCACAACATACAAGAAAGGATAATTGAAGCGTTCACTAAAGGGCCATTGTATCGCCATTCACGGCCAACGAGAACAATCATATTATTGTCACTGGCAATTGATAAAACAAAGGAGCGGCTGATGCTAGATTATACAGAAATTGGATGTCGGTCTAAAGAGTGCTATTGTGGCGGGAGTTGGGCAATGATAAAGGACTGGAACTTCCCTTCAGGCCTTCAAGGCACTGCCAATGCGGAGCAAGTGCGGGCGTTCGAACTTCAACGTTCAGGCCTCAGGGCTCAAGGTGCGTGTGCAATTCTTCCATTTGGCAGAGAAATGCATCGCTTGGATACTGCTCAGGAAATGCCACTGCGGAAGGCTTGGTGGCATCCTGTGCCGCTGCAAACGAGAGCTGATCCAGTGAATGGTGCCTGTGCAGAAGAGGAGAATCCGGCCTCCCCAAGGAAGCGGGGCTGTTGGGGATAGGTGTTATAAAATGGAATTCCAAGCTGCCCCGCGAGGAGCTTCCGTTGGGATCGATGGTAAAGTAAATCGCATTCTGATCCATGCGATCTGGCTGGAAAATTGCCTCCGAGCCTGAGTCAGGAACTGCCAACTCGCTAGCCGAAGTCCGTGGTACGCTTGTTTTTACTTGCTTTGGCCCTACTCGACCACGCGTGGGCACTGCAGGTTGAGCTCCTTGTCCTGCTGGCTTGGTCTGGTCACCTAGATTCGGGGCGGACTTGGCGTAACGCAGCCTTTTCTTCAGGCGATCCTGAGCCATAGAACGTAGTACCCCAAGTGCGTTGGGAAGCTTTCTCCCTTCGTCTTGTGTACCGCTGAAAGGCCTGAGTGGAGCAGGTAAATAGAGACACTTGAAATTCAAGGTTGTGGAATTACCTTGCACTGCGGAAACCCCAACGTCTCTTCGCTGTAATTGGGGGGGTGGTGGCCGTCATGGATGGATCAGCAGAAGGCAACGGGGGCGGCATATTTCCAGCATCGAGAATGGGAATCGCGGTAGGTGGTTGACCACGATGCCTCCTGCGATGCGCACGCTGTCGATTAGTGATCAGATCAGCTTATTGCGGTCAAGAGAGTGTAAGTGGCACCTACTGCGCTTAATCCGGCCCCATTCCAGAGTTCGCGCAGCAAACGCATTTCTTCTTCTGACACCTGGTTCTCGACCTTTATGGGTGGGAGAGCCTTGTTCATGTTGGCAGGTGTCGCGGCCTTGTGCGCAAGCCAGCGTTCTTCGGCTAAAGTTGCACTCCTGGTAGCATCTATGTCGACGCGGATGTCGGGCAACACCTTTTGTCTCCTGTGAGCGAAAGACATGGCAGAAGAAATGATTGATCAATCTTGAAAGAAGGGTTTATATTCATGATTGTGGACAATCGAGTGCTTGTGGCGCTCTCATTGTGGACGCGCTGCCAAAGCGTGAATGATCGGGACGCGTCTGTCACGTGCACTTGTCATTGGTGGGGGGTCTCCGCAAAAATGATCTCCACTAGCTCGCGACCCCTCCATCGCTATGACCGCACCAGATCCGGATCGGATCGTCCTTCCGAAAGTTTTCACGTTCAAGCCTCCTATGAAACCAAAAATAAGTTGCGGGTGTGAACGTAGGTACATTATCTGTGGCACTCGATGGAGTCCGCTATCTAACCAGAAACCTCTGGTTAAGCTCCAATTGTAGAATGTCAATTCAAGCCCGAGACAAAAATAAACTTGTCAATTTGCGGGCTTATAAACTGATGCAAGTAGATAAAAAGACGTTGACTCACAGAAATCTCTCTTCCTCGCGATCCACCATCATGAACTCGCAGGCGTTAGACGAGGAGACGCCGCTTCTGCAGACTCAAAAACAGAAAAAGGGCAGGACACCATTGCCCTGGCGTCAATTCGCTATCATCCTGTTCCTCCAACTCTCGGAACCACTGACCTCCCAGGTCATTGCTCCCTTTGCCCCTCAGGTTGGTCCCAGTTGGTTACTCCCTTACGCCTATTCATCCAATCCGTTTCTCTTTCAAGTTGATCCGCGACATTGGCATTACGAACGGCGACGAAACCCAAGTTGGGTACTATGTAGGACTATTGGTGTGTTGTACCCATAACATCTCCCTTATTCTGGCTCCTCATTATTCTTTCTGGGTACCGTAGCATTCGTTGTTTTTTGCGACGCAAGCCCTCACCGTGTTGCACTGGAGTCGATTGTCGGACCATATCGGCCGAAAGCCGGTTATCCTGACCGGCCTGATCGGTTTGTCCGCTTCAATGTATTGTTTCGGTCTATCGAAGACCTTCTGGGGACTAGTGTTGAGGTACGTTTCCGTTTCCGTCGATCGTTTTACGCATCTTTTGACAATATATCTGTGCCATTTAGCCGATCCCTGAACGGCGCATTGAATGGAAATATAGGCGTCATGAAAAGCATGATGGTGGAAATCACAGACTCCACCAATCTGGCGCAGGCGTATGCCTATATGCCCATCGCTTGGTCGACCGGTGCTACCCTAGGGTCAGTCATTTGCTTTAATGTTCAGCACCCACCATGCTCATTGGGTGTACATCGTTTATGTAGCCCTTTTGTTGGTGGTTCTTTGTCCAAGCCCGTTGATCGTTTCCCAGACACTTTAAAAGATTGGGACTTCTTCAAAAAGTATCCTTATTTCATGGCTTGCGCTGTTCCTGCGACGTTTACTGCGATTGCTTGGCTTGTCACGCTCCTGTTCTTGAAAGAGGTTAGTGGATTGCACACATTCTTGTTACTTTCTGTCTCAAGATCATCATAGACTCTTCCCCATCGCGTCTCACTTGGTCAGTTGATTAAAGCAAAGTTCAGCCGGAAACCTGCAGTGGATATAATACCTACGCCCGACTCCACCAGTGAAACACTTTCAAATAGGAGTATAGATGATCCAAGGAAGGATGAGGAAACCCCGCTACCACTGCGCGCGCTCTTGGTACCGCCTGTACTGATCGCAGCAGGAAATTATGCGACTCTTTCTTTGCTGGATATCGCATTTCGAACCTCACAACCACTTTTCTTCGCTACACCGATAGAGCTTGGAGGGCTCGGGCTCGACCCACCACAGATTGGCAATATTCTTTCCATCTACGGTGTGCTGAACGGATTGTTTCAAATCTTTTTCTTCGCGGATCTGCATGATCGTTTCGGGTCCAAGGCTATCTATACCGCTGCTATGGTTTCTGGCATACCTGTTATCCTAACCTTTCCATTGATCAACACTCTCGCTCGATCCCAGGGATTGAGTTGGATGGTCTGGTCCTTGGTCGGATTACAACTTACCCTTTCTATGATAGTGAACCTGGGGTATTGTGAGCTATCATTCCCTTCGTTCGTATGCCGTGCTTGCACTACTAACCGACGCCTCTGTATGTGTAGCTTGCATATTTATCTATATCGCAGCAGCTTCTCCTAACACGGCCTCTCTCGGGGCCACCAACGGCATTGCACAGTTATTGGTTTCGATCATGCGCGCCATCGGGCCTGCCACAGCTACGTCCATTTTTTCGATATCGATCTCAATGCCCGAACGTGCGTGGTTTGTATATTATTATCTCATCTCGCTCGTGTTCGTCGGCATCGGTGCCTCGCTATTACTCCCACGCAAGGTGTGGAACCGGTCGATAGGCTCAGACTGACAGAGTTGGAAATAATGGAAGCAAAAGAAAAGAAAGATAAGGAGGGCTTAGTCTGCATTTTTTCTACCCATCTTTCTCACTTCAATGACCGCTGAAAACGCATCTGGTAGCATTCTTCATTAGCATCGCGTAGTGGAAACGTCATTTATTGTTGGCACCTTTTTCTCCTCTCATGTTCATATCCTTCGTTTTGTTTCACCGCCAGATATGTCTGGGTTGAGTATAGAAGCAGATAGAGATAAGGTTTACGAAATGACGCTGGAAGTGAATGATTCATGACCGAGGAGGAGAGATCGCACTAAAGCTAAACGTGGAAGGTTGAGCGCCGAAACTCCGAGTCTACTACATCCTTATCATTCACGTTATGATATCATGGATCACACGGAGTAAATTGGAAGACTCGGATGATTTCAGTCGGCATTCTGCGAATACTATAGCATCTCGCACTTTCCCCTCCGGGCCCTCCCAATGAAGTCCTCGTGCGGGGGTTCTCGCTGGTGAGGTGGCAGACTGGTGATGATAACGACGGATTTGAATAAGTTGAATAAGCCCGAGTCAGACTGAGTCCTAGCAAAGTACGAGAATAAAAGACCCCACCGGTAGTCATTTCAATGATCGAAAACAAATCAAAGCGATGGTATTTGAGATACTATTGAGGTAGCACTGGCGCGGGACTTTGTACAAGATAAATGTTTAGAACGTGTACGGCGCGATCCGTCTGATACATTTGGGCTCGGCTGCAATGCTGAGCCCGGAAAGTTCTGAAAGCGGCCAGGTATTACCATTTGTCCGTGACCCGATTGACTGGCGGGCAACTTGAGTACTGGCCGGTCGAAGTTCCTTGCCATCGTCATCAGCATTGTTTACTGTCTTTGAACGTCGTTCCGTGCGCTGGGAGGAGAGGAAACTGACTCAAAGAGGAGGAGGAGAGGGAGTGGCGCAAAATACTATCCAGACTCCGGCCCGGGACCAGAGCTCGAGTTGTGAGGGCCATCTGTTCTTCAAGCTTCAACCGTTGCCATGCTGCATGTCGAGCTAGTTAAAGCTCCGAGATTCCAAGTCGTTGCATTTATCTTGGCATTGCCAGACGGTCACGAGCCTGAGAGGTTTTGATATTCTATGTCTACCTGTGAGTTCAGGATACGATTCTCTTTCCGTCGAGTGGCACTGACCCTGGCCTCGCCCTAAGTTGCGGATAAGCACTTCACTTGGCGAATATGGTTGTGTCAGTGCTACGCCGTTGCTGGATTGAACTTGTCGGGGGTGACCTCGTGCGCCTGACCAGTCACGATGAATAAGTGGACCGTTTTCTTCATGGTATGCTGTCTTAATCGGGTTAAGTTGTGACCATGGTTGAGCGCTGAACTTCTGCAGTGTGGGGGTGCGCACACCACGAGTAGATGAGCGTGACAGTGACTCTTTTCCGCTAACACAATCATGTTTATTCTCGACTGCCTTTCGTTGTCTTTTATGTTTCAAAGCGCGCATACACGTCGAATAAACGTCCCCGTCGGATGTGTCGCCAGCATGACGACCCAAGGAAAGCGTACTTTGCATCAGTTTTACTATCCATGTCGCGCGTCTAAGTTGCCTATTTTAGCTCGCTCACCCGCTATGGTCTGCATATCGCTGATCGTGGGCGGCTTGTTCGTCGGAACCGAACAGGATGAACTATCAATGGATATCTTGAGCACCAGATAGAGGGGATAGTTTGACGTAGAGACAACTGTATAACATAAATTGTCGAGTAGGCGCCGCAGAGAATCAATGTAAAGAACACCTTCCAATGTTGGAACGCGTTCTCTACATTGCCATAGAATTTGATCAGTTCAAGAAGTTGTGGAGATACTGTGTCGAGACTCCTGAATAGGCCGCCTCGAACGAGAGAGACGTCACAAGTCAATATGTGCATAATTTTCATTCATGCTTACATGTATTCGCCTCGTAACTTAGCCATCGCTCATGCAAGTCAAATGAAAACGGCCTCTCGACGATACAACGGAAGACCCATGGGAGAAGCATGTTATACCTCGGACGAGGGAGGAAACCACTGTTCCAATTTGCGAACCATGTTCTCAACCTTTTTCATGTAAATCTCGACGTTCCGTGCCATATCCGAGGGTTCACACGGCGGCGGAAACGCATCACGAAACTCGTCCGAAAAGCTCGTGATCAAGTCCTCTTCATATATGCTTGCATCAAAACGAATCGGGTTCAGGAATGAATGCGGAGAGCACGAGTCGAGCTACATACCCTTCTTCTCGAAACATGTTCTTTTCCTTGCTATCCCAATCCGCAACAAGTTTCAGCCACTCCTGGCATTCCACCTTGAGCCGTTCGAAATACGCATTCTCGTCCTCGGAGAGATCGACGTGGATGAGTAACTCGGAGGGCCCATCATAACCCTCTATCGACCTCGGGAAGAAATCGTTGAATCGCTTCCACATCAGACACGATTCGGGCGCGGTCCACAAGTAATGAATGTACTAGTCGGACACCGAACGACAATGTCACATTTGGCGAATGCAGCAGGGAGATCACTCACGAGCAGGATGAGACTTCGAACCAAAACAATGTATTCCCTCCGCTGTGCGTCCTTCCTGTTCAAGAATCCCTTCAACACGCGTACTTCGTTCGCAGCTAGCAGCCTTACGCCCTGCTCCCGGCCGTCGCTCTGCGCCCGTTCGTAAAACGTGTGCCATTCGAGCGCTTCGTCCGACTTGGCCAGGGCGAACTGGCGAAAAGTCTCCACGAGGGTGAGGAGGTCGAGCAAGTCGGGGATTTGTCCAATGATAAAGGTCGGCAAAAGGATGTTGCGGGCGCAGTAAAATACGAAGTCGGGAAGGAGATCCTCGGAAAACGCGTCTTGGGGAGGAAGAGCGTCGTTGAGATCTGTCGCGTTAGGATGGCGAATGTCAGTGGCATGGGAGTGGCTGCGTTAGTGGGTGAACTGAACTGTAGATGTCTTGGTGGGCCCGGACGTCGTAGGGTCCGTTGTAGTCGATTAGCGATGCCCGGTTGTTGAGCTCGTCCATTACAATTTATAGTAGTTCGTTGTGAAGGTGGACGTCCGCGTCAACAATTCGCTTTGTTGTATTGAATAACTGTACACGACACTTCTTTTCAAGTTGTCGGCCTGAAACTCGTCTACACCGAGTCTTCCATCATCGGATCAATATTAATCCCTAAACATAGCACTATTGATCCAACTGGCAACGACAAAATGTTCCAACCGTCGGCAGTCAGAACCTACCCAGCCATGGTCTTATCGTAGGGTGATGATTCTCCCCGTTCCAAAAGGGTCTTTCGTAAGTCATCAAAACGTTCATGTGTCACAGGACCGCTCAAGACCATCTTCTATTGACATACACCATCTCAGTCAAGTAGACTGTCGTCCTGCCGATCTAGTGCTCATTCATGCCAGCAACTGTGTTCCTCCTTCCCTCGGATATGAATTTCGTTCGTCAATCAGCTTTTTTTCTTCGTTCCATCGCCAGTTCGCTTGAGCATCTCCCGTTTCGCGCTGATTCCTACGACATCCATGGTCATGCCTTTAGATCAATTCCCTCCAAGTAACCTACTCGTGACAATTGGCTCGCAGGCGCGCCTGAATCCAATGCTTATCATTTCCGTTGGTATTCCGCTTTGTGTCCTGCCAGCGTACCTCAGGGCTATTCCGTGTACATCCGAGTGAAATGGACTATTGATGATTTGTCGGTGAGACCATGTTCTTCAGTGACACTATCTTTTCCAGACCGCCAGCATCGTTCGTTATGTACGCCGTGAGGGGAGGGAAGCGGCAGACGTGCAAACGTCCGTATATCGCCTTATCAGCGTCATACAGTGGCAGCATTTCAGCCTTGCGTTCCATTTGGCGATGATTGCACCCGAGTCCGAATCCCTCCGTACATGCCTTATCTGCACCGTAGTAACAGCGCTTGCTGTACTCACGCCATACGTGGTTCTTGTGTGGACGAGTGGGAGCTGCGTGTCCTCTGTCCTCTCCCACATAATAGTATCCAATCATTGCCGATGCCCTCTTCATCACTCAGATGAGTCTCACATTATCAGGTTCTGGGCCACTCGCCAAAACCACCGATCCTTTTTACCCAGGTCCCGTGTCATAGGCCGTCCGCTGGTCGACCTCACACATCGAATTGAACGGGATTCTGCCATTCGGTTGACTGGTGGTGCATACAGCGACATTTACAAATGCAGGTTCAGCGGCATGACCGGGCCTCCGTCCTCGGTGTGGTACTCTGTTGTTGCTGGTCAATATCATCCTGATTTCTTTTAGGTCGCAGTGAAGGTCCTGAGGTATTTTGAGTCCGAAGATCCAGAAGAGAACCAGAGGCTACTGGATCGCACAAACAACCAGGTCGACTTGATTCCATGCACTGACAATTCTGTTTCTGTTAACACTTGCTATCAGATCCGTCGCGAACTCGGTCTTTTGAGAAGACTCGAGCATCCTAATCTCGTTCCACTGTTCGGTGTGGCGACCACTTTTGGACCCATACCCGGTGTGGTGTTTCCTTGGATGTCACACGGCACTTTGCACTCTTTTCTCAAAAACAAGACCTTCACACTGGTCGAGAGATTGCAGCTGGTCAGTCATGGTTCCCTCTTTTTTCGACCCCACGATACTGACAATGTGCAGGTGCATGGCATCGGATCTGGCCTGGAATATCGTGCGTCTTCGGAAATCGCGCTGTGATTCCACTTCTTCTGATCGAACTGATGTCGTAGTTCATTCAAACGACGTGTTCCATGGAGACTTTCACAGCGTACGTCAATGGCCATAGCTTTGGTTTGATGCCTCATATTTTACTAGTCGAATGTCCTCATCGATGAAGACCAAACGCCGCGAATCAGCGATTTCGGATTGGCGTGCACGATCGAGAAATTGCAGCCTGGACTAACATACTTGCAACGATTGTCGAACTCGAATAACCCAGGAGCGGTGAAATGGGCAGCACCTGAACGACTGTCTGGAAGCAAACCGCATCCATCGGGAGACATTTATTCGTTCGGGTGTACCATGTTCGAGGTAAACGTGTTCCCCGATACCCTGATGGTCATTAGCCTAATTTCTCCGCTAGGTGTTGTCCGGCGATGTGCCATGGAAGGCAATGACGGACTACCAGGTGATTGTTTTGAAGTTGACGACACGTGAATTTCCCTCTCGTCCAGAGTGTGGGACAATTCGAAACGAGCATTGGAAACTGATGGTGCGGTGCTGGTCAGCGCGTCCACAGCAGCGGCCCAGGGCAGGCGAGGTCGTAGTAGCGGTGCACACCTTATTCTCACAGAAGCAGGACGTTGACTGGCGCGATCGAGCCATCATTGAATTTCAAATCCTTTTTTTTTTTTCAAGTTACCGGAAGTCCGATGATCGATGCCACCTTGTTAAATGAATCTTCTTTATTAAAGTAGCTAGCGTGAGAAATCCAGTTGTCCAAGTCCAAGCAGACACGCCAACGCTAGCAGATTCCTCCAATTCGGAGTTCGAAGGTTTTGTATTGGTTTTAATCATCCGTTGCCATCGGTCCATCTGCTGCAAGCGACACCGAAGTCGTGTAGGCTCGTATCGGTTTTTGTTCGACGTCTCCCGGATCTGGGAAACCGCCTGGTCATTGGGAGGATGAACACTACGTTTCGGGAGCGGAGTCTAGTAGGTGACCAGCTCTATCAGATATTTTCCGCTGACTCTCATATTTGGCTCATAGGCCCTCCACGCCCTCATGCTCGTCCTTTCCCTCCCAACGCGTACAGCCCCACACCTTTGCCCTCACCTGGACATCTCACCCATGCATACGGACACCTCCCGTGCCCTCGTCTCCGTTCGCTTTCCCGATACGCATGCACATGGCCTGCCACTGCGCTCCCACCCACCTGCCCACCCTCGTTCGCCCTCAGCCATCTCGCCCGCTGCGCATGGACGGATGCTCGCGTGACCTCGTCCTCGTCTTGCCCTACCAACTGTTCACACTCGCCTCACCGATGGTCTTGAACTCATAGAGTATTACCTCTCTATAATCCCCACGCCACTAGCCTCGGTGTTTCGGCGGCGGAGAAGCAGTTCTCCTCGGTGATATGGTAATAAGGCGTCTAGACTTTGAACTTCCAATGGTCGAGTCGCACGCTATCTATCCTCGGGGTTTCTGTCATACTAGCAGTACTAGTGCCTCAGGTGAGCCGTGTCCATGAAAAAGACGTTTCTGCCGTCTCTGACACTGAAATCCATCATCATATAGTTATTTTGAACTTGAAACGATGCCTAGAACGACTTTACCGCCTTTCCCGAACAGCGTCCGTACCCACCCGCTGTTGGTCATCGACTTTGACCTTCTCAAGGCCGGAGACCCCTCCGAGATTGACCGTCTCTGGGAAGCAGCGACTTCCATTGGGTTCTGGTAGTAAGTAGCGAGACAACCCGAGATAGGTGCATGATGATATCATTTCCTTAGCCTCAAGAACCATGGCGTAGATAAGGAAGTCGACGACATGTTCGACGTTGGTGCCGAGGCCATGATCCTCCCTCTCGAAGAGAAGATGAAGTTCGAGCAAACCGACGGAGGGCCGTGGTTTGGGTTCGTATATCGTCATCTACGTGACCTTGATCTTCACGTTAAGCGCTGACCAACCGACCGTTTCGTTTCAGATTCAAGAAAGCTGGCACAAACGCAGTGGACGATACCGGGTGAGTCCTATCGTCTGCATCCGTTGTTTGCCTGACGCAGGGATTGTTTCCGAGTTAGTCAGCCAGACTCCGCAGAGTACTTCAGTGTGTCCAAGGACGATGTGCTCGCATTTCCGGTGGTCGTGCAGGCAACGTACCCAGCTTCGTTAATGGCTGCGATGCCGACTGTCTTGCGACCGTTCGTCCGAAAGTCGCTGGAAGTCAACAACACGATCATTCGCATCTTCAATGACAGGCTGGGTTTGCCAGAAGGCACGCTCGAGCGACTGCACTCGGATGAAGAGCTCAGCTTCAGCGCAGCTAACGTGATCAGGATGCAACCGATTCCTGAACAAGCCGTCGCGGACAAGCCGATGTTGGTCGCACACACTGACTTTGGTTCATTAGTGAGCCGAAATTGCCTTTGATCATAATATGGATGTGTGATATCCATCCTCGGAATCTCGTCAGTCCTTTTTGCACAACAGGCTCGGCGGGTTGCAGGTCATGCCACCTGGTCACACAGAGTGGTCCTATGTCAAGGTATGCTTTGTTAGAAGCAGAGGTTTCACGGAGATACTCACATGCAACGATACATACGTTTAGCCTCTTCCCGGCCACGCGATCTGCAACATCGGCGACGCCCTCACCATCTTCAGTGGAGGTATCCTTCATTCCAACATTCATCGCGTGGTCCGGGCACCCGGTGATCAAGGCGAGCAAGAACGTTTTTCTATCGTGTTCTTTAATCGTCCGGGAAACTCGAGGGTGCTTCGCCCGTTCCTAGAAGACAGTGTTTTGATCGCGGATGCTGTCCAAAAACACCTCAATCATAACTTTAGCACGGGCCAGACTGCAGGGGAGTGGTTTACTGGGCACATAAAGTACCTGAAAATCAAGAATTGGAAGGTCAGTACATCAGAAAAGTACAGTGTCATGCGCGTCCTGACGTGGTTGGTGTTGCATCAGGGACCAGAGACGTGGAGGGCGGCTTGCAGGGTTACGGAGAACACCCTGTTAACGTAATAGATGTGGACTGAAACTTGAAATTAGTATGCATGACTTGCACGTATGTAACCTGTATCTCTAGTGACTCTGAATGACTGACTGAGGAGAAAAGGGTACAGAGTGGCAGTGCAGATAGAAGTCATCGCCCTAGTAGCAGTGCCTCAGTTGACCATGAAAAAAAAAAAAAATGTTGCTGTCGTCTCCTTGCTGAAATTTATCACTAAAAAGTTGTTCCGGGCTTGAAACGATGCCTAGAACGACTTTACCGCCTTTCCCGGACAACGTCCGTACCCATCCATTGGTGGTCATCGAATTTGAACTTCTCAAAGCCGGCGATCCCTCCGAAATTGACCGTCTCTGGCAAGCTGCGACATCCATTGGGTTCTGGTAGTGAGCATCCGAGACAGGTGCATGTCGATGTCTTGATCGTCATTTTCTTAGCCTGCAGATAAGAAAGTCGACAGCCTGAGCATGTTTGACGAGGTCATGGTCCTCCCCTTCGAGGAGAAGATGAAGTTCAAGCAAACAGACGGAGGGCCGTGGTTTGGGTCTGTACATCATCATCCATGGGACCTTTCCGTCAAGGTGACCCACCGACTCGTTTCAGATATAGGAAAGCTGACACGAACGCGGTGGACGCTACCGGGTGAGTCCTATCGTTTCTGCATTCTCGCAGCGGCGTTGTTTGCCTAACGCAGGGAGTGTTTGCGAGTCAGTAAGCCGTTGAACTCCGCGGAGTACTTCAGCGTTTCCAAGGACGACGCGCTCGCATTAATCCGGAGGTCGTGCACGCGGTGTACCCAGCTCCGTCGATGGCTGCGATGCCGACTGTCTTGGAACCGTTCGTCCAAAGGGTGAACCCGTCCTCGTCCTCGATTAGAACCTCCGTCACCCACACTCCCCCCCGGACGCGCGAGCACAGCCGAGTCTAAACATACACTACCCACACGGTCTCTGCTGCTCTCCGGACAACCTCAGTCCGTTCGTTGGTGTGCGCTGGAGGATGGAGACCGTGCCCGTGCAGAACCTGGCGTGGGGCGCGGTCCTCGCTCGTGAGCACGCTTCATGCGGTCCTCCAGGACGATGAGCACGACCGTCGCCGCTAGGGAACACCGCTTGAGGCACATATTGCTCGCGACGGACTCTCGATCTTGGTCTGGGTTTGACTTGTTCCTGGGTCGCGAGCCAGACCAGCGTACTGCCGATATCAATCTCATAAACTCACAATACCATTTCTGCCAAGGCACCCACAGCCCGCGTAAACCGACACCGCGATGATCGCACGATGAGCAAATAGAGCAGGTTCCCTGCTGACGCACTCTCCTCCGAACACGACGACGTGATCGAGATGCTCGTCCAGGCGCGTGACTTCCAGTCGGGGGGAGACCTCGAGTCGTGGGTGCTAATAGACGCCGCGGGGCAGTTGCATCGGTATCCATACGCCCAAGGTAGGTCAGATCTCGACGTAAATCAGACGACGACAGAGCGAAGTCGTTGTTGAGCGATCCTAGGGTGCTAGAGATCCAGTGATTGTGCAGTTCAGGGGTTCCAAGGGGTGCAGCAAGACCAGGTTCGTGTCATTTACTCTCCTTTCGTTGGAGAGTTCTCTCCCGACTTACGATCGTGTTGTCTAGTTCTTTCTCAAAACATATGATCGAAGCATGCCGAACAGAGATATATTGAAAGCGGAGCAAGGCAAGGGCGCTATTTGCAGTGTAGTCGAATACAAGACTGAATCGTCCTTCCTCGCGCCAGCCACTTCGGAGCACGCGCAGACGATAGCATATAGCATAGAATAGACGATATGCGACGTGCTCGTACACACGTTTCTCAGTTCATCTAAAAGAAAAAGGTGTTCCATAGCCCCCGTGATCGAATTTCGCCCCAAGTTCGAGGGCCACCCTAGCCACTGGCAACACCGGTAAAAGACGGCCTAGGCGCGCCGCACATCTTTCTCTGGTGGCCTTCTTTATTTCTGAGGCGGGCGAGCAGCAGCGTCTTCGCCAGTGCCAGGGCGAACTGCAACCGGGCGCGGGGACGATCGTATTGAGGAGGTGAGACGTATTTGATGCAGATAACAGAGAAAAGATGATTTGTTCAATGTGAACAAGCACCACCAGCCTTGATGAATTCGACGTGTCACAACGTACTGCTGCCACGAGAATTGGATCTTAATGAACCCCTTGAGACTCGGAGGTCAAGCGCGTTGAAGTTTTCTGTTGTGTATGTCGGTGTCATCAGACTCATCACAAGTATATTGAACTCGTGTGTGCGTGCGTCTAGGATTCGGGGCATCATCATGATGGGTGTGCACGGCCAAAAAAAAGATGATCAAGTCAGCTCATTTTGAGGTCAACGAATGACGATCAATCATCCGTGAATATCGATCGCTACGGTGACGCGTGAGGTGTAATAGCGGGTAACGAACGCGGATGGGATTATAGGATGGGCGAAAGCCCGGTGCCAGAGTCCGTCGAGCGAGCGGTGGAAGAAGGAGCCACCTTTCCTCCCGCGGCCGCCTAGAATCACAATTATGTTCGTCCACGCTACCGATATCACTGGCACACTGTGATTGAGGCGAAGCAGCGGATTTGGTGCACAATCTCGTGGCATCCATGCCCATTCCTCATGCCTCCAGGCTGAAGCGCTCACTGGTCCGAGTCTCAATTCGCTCTTCCCCTACGTCTCTCAAAACCATACACCTTACCGTAGACTCTCCGGTCGTACTCTGCCCTAGTAGATGTCTGCCTTGCAAGTGGGTTCCTCTACTCCCGGCCCCGTTTTGCGAGTTACGGGTGCGTTATTTCATCCGAATTTACGAACTACATCTCAGTTCTCTTGTCCCTTCAGCCGTTACTATCGCCGCAGAATCGGACAAGGGAACCAAACGCCTGACATCTGGAGAACTACGCGTCAGCACCCGACCGTACAAGCTACTCTGTGACGAGCATGGGGGTTTGTGCCAGGAATTTGATGACCCACTGTATGTCTACCCCCTACACTTTTCAAGTAAGGAAATTCATTCCACATAGCATACTCTCCTCAGAGGTTCAGACCTCACTACACTTCAAGCAGTCACGGTTTAGATGTAAAAAAACGCGGAGATTAGATATTCAACGTCTGTTCGCGAGTGCTCAAGGGTCTCAATCCCCAGGTAATTTCAAACCCTTGTCAACATCGTCGATTCTCACCATAGAAATCATCGAAAAGATCTCTCAATCGTTCAAGATGGAATTCGAGTCACATTCAAGCTCCCACTTTCGAGTACGGAAACGCTAGTCCCCACAACCCAGACTATGTTCGATGATTGTCCTCGGTGAGCCCGCCACTGTCATCCAGCCAATGTCGGCGCCACTGATGATTTGATTGTAGATTCCGCATCTTGGTTATAGGAAAGGTACATGTTCATACACCCTCTTTACCATCT
>JBBPOM010000289.1:0-32364 GCA_038091455.1 Leccinum uliginosum
AGTAGGTCGACACGTACATATACTTATGTCTCGATCGCCTGACATCAAAACCGAACTCAGGGTTTGCTTAAACTGTCACTCATGGCAGCTCCCGTGGCAACGACCTGGAGAGCGCGTCCTCTTGATTCATAGCATCAGGCGGTCGTCTCAATTTTGGAACCACATTGCGCAGGGCTTTGCATCTCGAGACGAGTCCCGACTCCCAGAACGGATGCACTCGCTGCCACATCTGACATGACCACAGGTTATTTCGTTATCGCACCCGATCTGCTCAATCACGATCATGCTAAGCGTAGCTCTGAGGCTACCATCGCTGCATTTGTGGACGAGCTTCGACCCTGGTTCTCGACGGTTCCCTGGGGCAGGGCCGGGGACGCTACGTAGGACCTCGTCATAGACCACTTGTTCGAGAGCGTCCTGACTGCCGCACTGTTGCCCCATCTTGCGTCTGCACGACCAGTTCGGGTCGAACCAACAAACGCCCAAGGCGCTTCTGCAGCAGAACCCGCACTGGACGAAGGAGCATGCCGCCGGAGAATCTGCAAGCGCGCACTTGTGTGATGTCGCAGCCATAGAAGCCATCTTTGATGTAGGTGTTTCCTCTCGCTCCCCAGGAGTCTGTTTGTTTGTCACATTTTTGTTGTGGTGTTTGGGTCCGTGACTAACTTGATTTCAGCAAAACGTCCCTTGGTCATTTCACACTTCTTGTCGAAGACACCGGATAACGTCAATGCGACCGTGCTGGTCGCCGATCTGTCTAAGGATCCGAGAGCAAAGGAGGAGTCTAGAGGCGTACCCACATGTCACAGTCAAGATGGTGTGGGATGGAACTCCTCACATGATTCCGATAGATATGCCTGAACTCGTCGTCGAGGTGGCCCTTGCAGGCGGAGAATGATGAGAGCGCACGTCATGATATCTTGTGAGTGACATCTCCGACTTGTGTCAAGTCGGTTGTGAAATTTGACACGGTGAGTTCTGATAGTAGATCGAAGTAACATTCCGAAATGTGCGCTGTAATGATAACAAGTTGTACTGGAACATGCAGTCAGAAGACAAATTTTTGTGATCTATTTCGACTTTACGCCGCCTGATGAAGCAAGTTCTCAAGGCTTCTACAAGGGCCCATTCGCAAAGCAACAAAGTAAACCTGAAACATTTGTGACTAGAGGTGCCACATTCCCCTTGTTTCAGTGGACTAACTGTAACTGGGCCCTACGTGAGTGCGGAAGACGATCACGTTGGCAGTGCGTTTCAAGTGCGTTTGCGGAAATTTCCCACTTTTCATTGGCACCCAGTAGTGCCCACTTTCCAACTCCTTCCGAGAGCGAGACTATAAAAGTGATTTCCTTTGGACGTAGCAGTGGCCTTTCCCCGAGTTAGGTTTGCTCATGGCTGTTACATCGAACTGGGGCTATCCGACCGCGAGTAAACGCGTCCTCTTGCTCCACGGCCTCTTGGGGTCGTCGCAATTCTGGTATCGCATTGGGCAAGACTTGGCGTCTCGAGGCGAGCCTTTCGACCCGCTTTCGACCGGTACAACGTTCTGACATGTATTCAATCTAATTGCAGGGTATTTCGTGACTGCGCCCGATCTGCTCGGACACGGGCTTGCTAGACGCAGCTCGGTGTGTACCATCGCTGGGATGGCAGAGGAGCTTCGACCTTTCTTTTCGGCAGCTCCTGAGAGCGGAGACGGGGACCCGCCGTACGACGTCGTCGTTGGATATTCGCTCGGAGCGCTCGTCGCCTGTGCCCTGTTGCCCATCCTCAAGTGCACACGTCCCGTTTCTGTCGTGCTCATCGATCCTCCCCTCGAGGCCGTAGCGGAGGCCGGGGCGCATTACAGGGGGCTCTTTAGCGAGGCGGTGCGACGGCCGGAAGTACAGACGCCCGAGACATTTCTAAAAGAGAATCCGCTCTGGAAGAAGGAGGATGCGGTAGTCGCAACTTTAGGGGTATGGTTGTGCGATATCGCTACCGTGGAAGGTATCTTTGATGTAGGTCGATCCCGTTCTTCGCAAATGGCTTCTGATAAAGTTTCGCGCAGCAAAACGTGCCATGGTCGTTTTCGCACCATCTGTCTGCGGTTCCGGAGAACGTCAAAGTGAACGTGCTCGTTGCTGATCCTTCCAAGCAACCGCGAGTGAGAGAGGAAGATTTGAAGGTATACCCGCATGTTAAGACCCATACGGTGTTTGGCGCCTCCCACGCGATTCCGCTCGAGTTCCCAGAGGTCGTCGTCGAGGCAGTCTTAGGAGGTACTAGTAATTAGCCCGATTGTGATTGGTCACGGTAGAATCCGAATGCGGTTGTCCGAATTTCATGTGTTCACTCGTCTTCTCTTTCATCGACCATGCTTGCTCTTTCTCGTGCGGGTGCTCTCAGCCGCGCCTCGTTGCGCACATTTGCGTCTTCTGCTGCAAGGTCTCAGGCAGTCCCGACAGAGAAACCGACCTTGATGAAAGAGTTCAAGATCTACCGCTGGGTCCGTGTCGTCTAACCCCTCAGCATACCATATCTCTAACGACACCCTCACTAGAATCCAGACGAGCCAGAGAAGAAACCGACTCTCCAATCCTACACTATCGACCTTAACCAGACCGGTCCCATGGCACGCATCTTGTTCCTGCGCTCTTCGTTCGACAACTGACTTGTTTTCTGCAGGTGCTGGACGCTCTCATCAAGATTAAGAACGAGATCGACCCCACCGTCACCTTCCGGCGCTCTTGCAGAGAGGGCATATGTGGCTCGTGTGCCATGAACATCGACGGTCAAAACACCCTCGCCTGTCTCTGCCGCATTGACAGGAACGCGAGCAAGGACTCCAAGATTTATCCCCTCCCACACAGTCCGTACCTGTCTGTCCGCTACGTTACCGAACTCACGCGCCCCCCCTTTTTTCTCACTCTCTTCGGCTCTCCTTAGTGTACATCGTCAAGGACCTCGTCTCCGACCTCACTCTCTTTTACAAGCAGTACAAGTCCATCAAGCCCTACTTGCAAAATGACAACCTGCCCGAAAAGGGGGAGTTCTTGCAATCACCAGAGGACCGCAAGAAGCTCGACGGTCTCTACGAGTGCATTCTTTGCGCTTGCTGTTCGACCAGCTGTCCGTCTTATTGGTGGAACCAAGACGAGTATCTCGGGCCTGCAACGTTAATGCAGGCATACCGGTGGATCGCGGACTCTCGGGTAAGCGCAATCAAGGTCGTAGTATCGTGAGTGTGTGACCTGACATGATTCTATGTTGCACACAGGACGCGTACGGCGCACAGAGAAAGGAGCTGCTCCAGAACGAGATGAGCATGTACAGGTGTCATACCATCTTCAACTGTCTGTTGTCCATTTGGTCTGTGTGACGCATTTACTCATCGAGCTCTTTCCGTCTAGGCTCTCGTACGTGCCCCAAGGGCCTGAACCCCGCTGCGGCCATTGCCAAGATCAAGCTCGAGCTGGCGGCGGATTAGCCATGAGAAGGCGCCATGTCCGTGTGGATTTAGTGCGTGGGTCGGCCGAATGACGTCCGGTTGTCGTTTTACCACGATACAGTCTTGTATGATCTGTTGTATCAAACCCGACTCAAGCCGACGCACAGGCCGGCATTTTACACCTTTTATGTGTTCACGGTAAATCAACGTGAGCCGGGTGCTTTGTGAGCGCAACGAGCTCTTCCGAACCTTTGATCGATACCACATTCGCCTCGTCATTGAGCTTGAGTGCATACATACCCTGTGAACAAAACCAGCATCGAAGAATGGCGACATTCGGCAGGACGACTTTTAACGCCGTCTCTTACGCCGCATCCCGGCCTACCTATCCCCGCGCTCTCTTTGAGCACGTCTTTCGATTTCACGGCGGGGGCGCCGGCGGTGCGCGGTGGGATACGGCTGTCGACCTTGGGTGTGGAACAGGTAAGTTAACCCCTTCTGTGAAGTTCGTCATCAAAAAGTGGAAAGAGTCAAATTTTTACTTTTCGTTGGTACCCACCAAAGTTTCGCACCACTGGCCTATGGTCCGTGAGTACTACTGCTTGTTACTCACTACTGTTATGCAGGCCAAGCGACTGTCGAACTCACGCCATTCAAAAAGATCGTCGGCGTCGATCCGAGCGCGGGCATGGTCGACGCTGCGCGTCACGCACTCATGCTCGGCGATGCAGATCCAGATGCTGCCGAATCCCCGGCACCGTCGTATGGCGACCAGAAGTTCAGCGAACGCCCGCTGATAACACAGGACAACGCGGGGAGGATCACGTTCGTCCAGTCCCCGGCTGAGGAATTGGCGTTTTTGTCTGATGGGAGCGTCGATTTGATGATAGCTGGTGCGTCGTCATTTTGGGTACCTTTTTCTTTCCTGGCGACGTTGACGTTGATGCTCACTTTGTTCAGCGCAAGCGGGCCATTGGTTCGATTGGTCTCGGATGTGGTCAGAGGCAGCGAGGGTGCTGCGAACGGACGGGACGTTCGCGATCTGGGTGCGTATTTCTCGTCGTCGTTTCCTACGCTTTACCCTCGAAACTTTCTACCTGAAATCCTGACTTGAACTGTTCCCCTCCCAGATCTACTCGGAGCTCCGTTTCCCCAAGTACCCCACTCTGACCCCGCTGCTGTCTCACTTCTTCCAAGGAACCGATCCTCTGACCTCCATCGGCCCGTATTGGCAGCAACCCGGGCGATCCATCCTCGACGGCCATCTCGTCTCCGTTCCAGACGCGCGTGATGTTGTCCCAGGTGCATTCAAGGACTTTACGCGCTGCTATTTCACGGGTGCGTCTATACCTCTGTCTCGCGTTGCTCACCGTATCGACCCATCCTTGTCCCGCGACTCTACCACTCTAGGCACGTATTACCCCCACTTTCCCTCCCCCAAGCCCATCCTCATGCGCAAGCGGATGACGTGGCACGACCTGTACGGGTATTTCCGCACCGCCAGCGCGCTGCACACCTTTTTGGAACGCAACCCCGAGGACGCGGCGAGGCGCGAGGGCGACCTCGGCATGCGGTTCTGGAAGGCGTTGCTTGACAGTGCGTCTGCGCAGGACGGGGCGACGGTACAGCCGGAGGACGCGGTCGAGGTCGAGTGGCCGTTGGCGTTGATACTCGTGAAACGGGCATGAGCTCGCGAGACGGGGAATATCGTAGGTGATTCTTGGGGCGTTCACCTTTGCCTCGTGCTGTGCGCCCTGTCGAATCGAACGGAAATGTATCCTTTTGTTCGAAAATGACGGATGGTTTCTTACAGTGCGGCGGGACTTTTTTTTCTTTTTTTTTTCGTGCTCGATTTGCCTGCTTTTCCCTGGTTCTTGGTACGGCCGTCTGACAGACCATTTCCTCGGGCAACTGTATTCACCGACGAGACGATTCCCTCTCGCAGCCGAAGCTATCGCTTTTCACACCCACCACCCCCGTCTACTAGGTTGCTTGGCTGCCACCCTTCGATGGCGACCTTTGTGCAGAACCAACTTGGAAACGACCGTGTACCACCGCGTCTGGACACACTTACCCAAAGACGCTGTACGATTTCGTGTTGGACTTTCACAAGCAGCCTACGAACGCCAGGTTTGAGCGGGCCATCGATTTTTGGGTGCGGTACAGGCGGCAAGTCGAAAACGTACGTTGCAAAGAGGAGGTATAGCATGCGCGTTGGTTCGATTCTGACTGGAAATCTTGCGTGGGTCGTGCTACGGTCGCGCTCGAATCATTCGGAAACGTCACCGAGGGTCGATCCAAGCGAGAACATGATCTGCTTTACACGCAGCTCGGAACAGGAGGGACGACGAGTACGATGCTCGGCAGAGGAACTGGACATTTTGGCGGACAATATGGTATGGTTCAGACTGCATCGTCCGTGTTTATATACAACATCGACGACTCTGAGCATATATTTACTCGCACGAGGATGGACTGACATGTCGTTTTTCGCTTTGCTCAGGTGGGCACTTTCTCAACCTCCCGTCGGCACGCGTGATCGTGCTGAAAGAAACCATGTCCTGGGATGGAGCACATTGCACACCGCGATGTGGCCCATTCGGACGGACCACTCAAAGCACATTTTGCAAGGCGCTGCGAGAGGGCGTTTCCAGCTCAGGGGGATCGTTGTCGGACCAAGTAGAGGTGGAGTGGCCAGCGGTCATGGTGTTGGCTCGCAAGGCCATCTGAATGACGTTCTCTACGTTTGTAGAGGAAGGTATCCGTCATCCTGATAGTATGCTCGTCTATACTGGGATTGCCTCACTCCACTCCCTTAAGAATATTGAGCACGAAGCTCGCTCAAAGAACATCTAACTTACATCGCTTGTCAGCTCGATGACGATGTTCGACGATGCGGCTGACAGGCAACGAAAGGCCCCAATGTGTCAGCCGCAATGGGTCGTTGGCGCATTTAAGGCCTCTACCACCTATTCCCACTCCTCCTGGTTTCGTGTTCCAAGTTTCTCGGAAATGGCATTGGATGACTCGGATCCTGCTCCCGACGTGAAACCCGCCACGCCCGCCGGACGCACCACGCGCATACAAGCGCTATCTGGTCTCTTCAGAACACCAACGCGCCTGACCACGCCCACAGTGGAAGTCAGCCGCCGCAACAAGCGCAGCCGGGCGCGAGACTCGTCCCTGTCCTCTCCCTCCACCCCGTCTACGAGCCCGAGCGCCAACTCCCCGACGTTGCCCGCCGTCGTGCTACAGACGTACTCCCTCTCCACCGACAGCATCGTCCTCACCGCGTTGCCCTCTGTGCCGTTTTGCTGTCACGAAGACCTCTTGACCATGTCCCGTACACAGCTCGAGGCCGTCGTGCGGGCACTCAACGAGCGGCTTCCCCGTCGAATGCGGATCGGCCCGGAGGACGAATTTTGGCAGAACGGAGATCAGTCAGACCGTGATGAATGCAGCGAGGAAGACGATGGATTGTCGAGAATGAGTGAGGCAGACATGAAGAAGCGCATCGAGGAATTGGTCGGGATCCGTGCCATCGTAGGCAAGAACCGTGTCTCCAGATCGGGCTTGGGCTTGGGCTTGGGCACGCGTATTCGCGGAGTGCCTCCTGCACCCAAAGCTGTGCGGACGCGGGATCCGACATGGAGGCCGTACCAGAAGACCCCTTGGGACATGGAGGAAGACGATGCCGACGACTTGAACATCACAATCGAGGACGCTGCCATGGGGTCCAGTCCTCTTGCGAGTCGAACCAAGTTTAGCTTGCATCCGCGCGGACGATTCCACACGTTATCTCGCCTCGCCAGCTTGCAAGAGGAGAATGAAGGGAGCGAACCCAAAGAGGACAACAAGGACAATGAAGCGCGTCCATCCAAGAGACAGCGTGTGTCACCAGGGAGTGCTACTCAGCATTCCGAGGGAGTATCAGAGGCTGCGCAGGAGGCAAGGGAATCTCGACTCATAGAGGATATGGATATCTCGGGATCTCCTTTGATGGCTGGAGACGCTGAAGCATTGTTCAACGACGCCGGATCTGACACAAGGGCAATCTCAGCTACGACAAACCAAGACGACACCACGAAGAAAGATGCGCAGACTGCTCTTCAGCGCAGGCGGAGCGCTCGAATCAAGCAAATTGCTCTGAAACGAGCGTCTTCGGTCGATGGTGTGAAGAAGACCGGTTTGGGCGCACAACTTGGATTGAAATCATCCATTCTACGCTCCAAGACCTTTTCTGCCAGACGTGCGTCATGGGACAACTCGTCGTCGGTGGGGCGATCTGATACCAGAAAGGACTTGAGTACACCAAGGGAGCTCGTCATCCGCTTACCTTTTACATCTACGCCACCTCAACAGAAGCAGGACTCGTCGTCTTGGTCTGCCCCACGCGTCCTTCGTTCGCACTCTCAGCGACTCCTAAATCCAAGCAGATCAGTGAATAACAATGCACCGTTGGGACGATCGCTATCCGAACGGTACCCACGTGCCTCAGACTTGACTTTCGTGACGATAAACCGGCCAAGATACCGCTTCACGCGACGCAAGTCGAAGGGAAGCAAGGTCGCGAAAGGGGATGATGATCAAGGATTGGATCCGCCGAAACCGACCACTCCGGTGCAGGTTGCATGCCAACCACAACCGGAAATTCATATCTATACCAATCATTTGAGCCGAAAGCACGAGCACAAGAAAGAGAACGACGATCCAAGGGTCATTCCCAGGTACACTGGCAGAGGCGGTCTTCATGGTCTTCCGTCGGCTCTTTGTAGCTTTCTCACACCGCGCGCAAGGGCACCATCTATGAGCACCGTCGCGTCCACTCCATGCAATCCGGGAGGCGACTCGCCAGCACGAACGGCGGACGGAGAATGTGATACACAAGTTGCGACCACGGAACCTGTGATAAGGAATGGAACTACTTTGCGCGTTTCGGAGGCCCTCGAGAGGATGGTTGTGGATTCTCTGGAAGATTATCTGAAGGAATCGGAAGAGTGAACGTGAGCACTTGTTGACGAAAGCCTTTCTTGTTGCCTGTCTGGGTTTCTTTATAGTTTACCGGTGCTTGTTATGTGTCCTCAGAAGTATTTTTTTCCTCGGCGGAGACGTGTAGTATGTTACAGTTTAGCGATGCGCACTGGCACAACCAGCAATCATGAAGAAACGGAGGACTGAACTTCTTGAACACCACCGACAGTTTTGGCCAAGACGAAGTCTTCAATCCTAGGCAGAGTTGACTAGAGGTGAGTATTGTGATGCTCGAATTGTTCCATGACGGTAGAGGATCGGATTGTTGCCAGTGTGAGAAAACAAGCAACCGCTGAAGCTCACCACGTGAAAGAAGGATAATCATATCGACGAGGTGTCCGTCAAAAGCATGCACACGTTCTGGAAGTGCCAGTGACGGGCCAACAGCTTGTAAGTACACAGCCCAAAAGAACAATCTAGACAGTACTTGGTGTGTCGGTTAACCCAAATCATCCTTATTTGATCTTGAAACTTTCCAACTCAACGCCAAGCTCAACGCCACACTTCGAAGATCTGAACGACGATGGCGACGGACGTTACCCAACGTCCCCTTCCCGCACCGGACTTCAGCGGACACCTCAACGCTTACAACATCATTCTGCGAGCGCAAAGTGAAGCTCAGAACCCGCAGGATGTTATGTCTGCCAGGGTCGTTGGATTCATGCTCCTCGAGTTCCACAGACGGGCGCATATAATTGGCGATTTAGCCTGCTCCAAACTCACCAAGTGGGTCACGTCGCCACCCAGGGAACAGGGGGAGAGTGACCGCGACGCCGTTTACCGTCTTGGCGTACTTTTGCGCGAGAAATTCATCCGACTCTGTGCGTTAATCGAGTCGTTTTCTTTGTCTTGTAACACTAAGATGCACAAGTTCGAACTTCTACTGCCCGGTACCAGCCACCTTCTTCTCACCCTTCCCGCCCTTCCTTTGATACGTTGGAGGATATGATCAGAGACACACTGGAGCCTACTGATCAGCGTTACACGAGTTCCAGACAGAAGGTACGTATATCTTGCACGATCCTTTTTTCTTGCTTGTTTAATGTTCAATCAGGCCTTGGCACGGGATGGCTTCCGATGCATGATCACAGGTATCCTCAATAAGAGTTCGGTCAAGGATTGTCCAGGCCTGTTAGATCAGGCACGCCAGGAAGGCAGCGGCACCTTGAAGCTCGAAATAGAAACAGCTCATATTTTGAACGAATCTACAATGCAGGGAATCGACCCTGAAGGGACCGGGAAGACTAGTATTCCGAACAAGGTATGGTTCTATCACTCTGTCATGTCCTACGCTCACCCGTTATGCAGACTGAGTATGCTGCTACTGCTATGGCCATGCTGGAGGCCTTTGGATTCTCACGTTTTACTGAGGCATTCAGACAGTCTGGAGGCGTTCACGAAGTATGGAACCTACTCTCGCTGGAGTTTAATCTCCATAGTAACTTCAATATCTTGAATTTGTGGTTTGAACATACCGAGAAGGTGTGTTATTCGGGGGCGCTATCAGCCACGAACTCACCTCCTGTGTAGCCCGGCCGCTACAGCATCCGTGTATCAGAACACGAATACGAGCATTACATTCGCCGCAACTTCGAGCGTCATGGATCCCATGTTGATGGCGCTCCCATGTTTGTCGAATTTACTTCACAAATTGAGAACGCACCGCCACCCGATCCCCTTTTACTCGCTCTTCACGCAGCATGCGCTCGTGTAGCTCACATGTCCGGTGCTGCTGAACACTTTGACAAGGTAGAGAGGGACGAAGAAGACACGAAAGTCTTGGCGCGTGATGGATCCGACGCTGCTCTGCTCAGCCATCTTTTATCTCCTCTTGGCACTCTGGAAGCCGAGCGTCACCTGCAAACCGCAGCATAGTCGGATGCAGAATCATGTATCACTAGTATGACCACTTTCACTTCAGCTACGGCTGTACAGACCATTTCAAAGCAACAGTTACGGAAACTTTGTGAGTCCCACACTCTTTGAAACAAATCGTATTCTACATCATTCGTATCGTACATGTCACCCGATCGAAATTAACCCAAATAATCCTTATTGATCACTCAGGCGCACAGTCCGTTGATTGCAGGGGTTGCTGCATACTGCACCTTTACGCTCTTCTGACTCCAGTGAATATTCCTGGACCCGTAGGGGCCAATTAATTGTGGGAGGACAAAGGTCAGAGCTTTCCTTTAAGTAGGATCAGTTGCAATTGATTCGATATCGCGCTTTTTATTAGGATGAGTTGCAAATCCAGATATGACTACGTGTTTCACATGCTTTCATCTACTCATCCATCCACCACATTCTCCAATGAGTTATCAAATCCATATATCTCCACCACGGCCGTATGATCACCAGTGTTGGTCGTTGAGGAGGTGCGTTTCCGTGATTTAGATGAGTCACGAATGGACGAGTATCCGAGTCCTTCGATCGATTGCACCGAGACTTCAAGTATCAATCATTCGGTGAAGTGAATTTTTCTCCATTGCAACGGTGGCCGACAGGCCCTATGATTTTGGTTCATTTTATATCTATAGCGGAAGCACGCTTTCCAGTGGACATGACTCAACAAAGCCGATCCTATGACCAAAGTACAAGACCTCCGTCAAAGCACACTGCTGAGCTGATGTCAGACATACTCAACAGACTCTTCACCAAACTCCCCCAGACCCGTACGCTCATTGCCATCGTCGACTCTTGGCCTCTTGCACTTACCGTCATCCAGAAACTACACGCCGCTGGCAACGCAGGGATACACATGAACATCGAGCGCCTCGAGATTCACCGTTCCGGTGTTCCCTATGTCTAGATCGAGCCTGGGTTTGATACCAAGGACACTGCGACCCTGCTATTTTGTTTGGTGGTCAGACAAAGCACCTGTGATATCTTTGCAGACTTTACTGTCGGGCATCCATATCGACTTTAATGACTCCCCAATCTCCAATCTCACACCACTCGACACATAGCAAAGGAATCATATCCTACCCTTTCACGCTTTAGGGAATTCAGAACCACTCCCCCGGCTTGGAAAAGCTCATGCTGGATGGGTGCAGCCCTCAGCCAGAACCAAAGTGGCTTACCACACTCCCATCAAGCTCCCAAATCCATGGACTTGAATGTTGAAACGCTCGGCTCTTTCAACCTTGCCTACGCATGCTCAGGTCATTGTCGCACAGTCCACGGTCCTCGTCTTCGTGACCTCTCTCTGATGAATATGGTTGGCAGCGACTACATTCCTCTGATCGCCATGTTGACGCGGAGGTTTATGCACGTGCGACTAGTATTGCTATACAACATCGAGCTGGCGATGAACGCTCCGGGAAGGCGACCATTTGTTCAATGGCCGGAATCGATGCCCGAGATCTGGTATGTGCGACTATCTCGTATAAAACCAGAGGTCCTCGACAGGTTCGGAGAGAACCCTGAGAATTATCGCAAGCCCGCCTTGGAAAGCGGATCATCTTCGTTGAGTGCGCTCCACTCCATCCTTGCAATCCACGTACTTTGTTCAAAGTTTCAACTTGAATGAATGGAGGTTCAGGGCTTGCCGGCTGCGACGATCGCAGAGTTTTGCCGCTCGACGAAGCGTGTAGGAGTGCAGATGAAGAAGATGTACTGGAATACCCCCTGGATGAAAGGTTTGCCACAGGTCCCAGGATGATATCAAACTATTACAACAGGTGTCAACACTTCATACCGCCCCAATTGGGGCGAACACGGAGGAGGAGAACATACTACTGACGGGAAGGGTGGGATGCATGGCAGGATGGGAGAGTACTTGAACTATTGTCGATTTGCTTCCATCTTTTGAGTACAGCAATCCTGAAATTCGGTATCTCGTGAAAATTGCGGATCGCCCAATGGCCTAGTGTATGTACTTACTTGAAATGTGTCACGGTGGGTCGGAGCCTCGGAGGGCCTTACTATCATCAAATATAGTAATAGATTCCCATGGGTTATATCTGCCCCGGTGGCAAACTTCGAAGATCTGAACGACAATGGCGACGGACGTTACCCAACGTCCCCTTCCCGCATCGGACTTCAGCGGATACCCTAATCAGATCAGCGCTTACAACATCATTCTGCGAGCGCAAAGTGAAGCTCAGAACCCGCAGGATGTTATGTCTGCCAGGGTCGTTGGATTCATGCTCCTCGAGTTCCACAAACGGGCGCATATAATTGGCGATTTAGCCTGCTCCACACTCACCAAGTGGGTCACGTCGCCACCCAGGGAACAGGGGGAGAGTGACCGCGACGCCGTTTACCGTCTTGGTGTACTTTTGCGCGAGAAATTCATCCGACTGTGTGCGTTAATCGAGTCGTTTTCTTTGTCTAGATGTAACACTCAGATGCACAAGTTCGAACTTCTACTGCCCGGTACAAGCCACCTTCTTCTCACCCTTCCCGCCCTTCCTTTGATACGTTGGAGGATATGATCAGAGACACACTAGAGCCTACTGATCAGCGTCACACGAGTTCCAGACAGAAGGTACGTATATCTTGCACAATCCTTTCTTCTTGCTTGTTTAATGTTCAACCAGGCCTTAGCACGGGATGGATTCCGATGCATGATCACAGGTTTCTTAAATATGAGTTCTGTCAAGAATTTTCCAGGCCTGTTAGATCAGGCAGGCCTGGAAGACGTCGCCTTGGTCGAAATCGAAACAGCTCATATTTTGAACGAATCTACAATGCAGGGAATCGACCCTGAAGGGACCGGGAAGACTAGTATTCCGAACAAGGTATGGTTCTATCACTCTGTCATGCCCTACGCTCACCCGTTATGCAGACTGAGTATGCTGCTACCGCTATGGCCATGCTGGAGGCCTTTGGATTCTCACGTTTCACTGAGGCATTCAGACGGTCTGGAGGCGTTCACGAAGTATGGAACCTACTCTCGTTACAGCATGATCTCCACCGTCACTTTGATACATTGAGTTTGTGGTTTGAACATACCGAGAAGGTGTGTTATTTGGGGACGTTATCAGCCACGAACTCACCTCCTGTGTAGCCCGGCCGCTACAGCATCCGTGTATCAGAACGCAGACACGAGCATTACATTCGCCGCAACTTCCAGCGTGACGTTGGCGCTCCCATGTTTGTCGAATTCACTTCACAATTTGAGAATGCACCGCCACCCGATTCCCTTTTACTCGCTCTTCACGCAGCATGCGCTCGGGTAGCTCACATGTCCGGTGCTGCTGAACACTTTGACAAGTTAGAGAGAGACGAAGAAGACATGACAGTCTTGGCATCTGATGGATCCAACGCTGCTCTGCTCAGCCATCTTTTATCTCCTCTTGGCACTCTGGAAGCCGAGCGTTACCTGCAAACCGCAGCATAGGCGTATGCAGAATTGTGTATCACTAGTATGACCACTTTCACTTCAGCTACGGCTGTACAGACCAAAACTTCCAAACCAACACAGTCACGGAAACTATGTGAGTCGCACTCTCTCCGAAACAAATTGTATTCTACATCATTCACGTCGCACATGTCACCCAATCGCCCAGCTCAACTGAGCGCCTCTATTAAATAATTAAGTAACAGGCTAGCACTTGTACTTGAAGCTTCCGAAACCGACAATCAGGCGATAGATTGCAAAATCATGGTAATTGATCTTGGAATATTTTCGATCATCATATACCACGATCGAAGGGAAGTTCCGGTGCGTTGTTTTCAGTGCTGCTAGTATGCTGGGCCTGATATCACCATGCAACAAGATACCCTACTTCAGGACGGGACAGGAAGAACATGTATTGGTGCCGCAATTTGTTGGACTTGAGGAGTAGAAGTATAGCCGTGGCCATCAAGGAGCTAGACGGGGAGCTGCCCGAATAGTGCGCCCCTACTAGGTGCTTGCCCTTTCGTGGGCGTAGTTATTTGTTAGATTATCTCAGGCTCCTCAAGAACCAAAGCATCTTCGTGTTCTGTGCAATGCCTGCCGCTATGGCCATGGCCGAGGCTGTTCGTGTTTCATCGCCGCCGGACCAAGATCGTGTTGTGCAGTTGACTATGGGCTTCCGAGTCACGAATCTGCCTGAAGTCGCCTTCGTTTTCCGGAAATTCGCACGCAAGATTCGCCACAAAGGACTGTAGTTCATAAGCTCACTCATGTCGTAGACTTGCCATCCATCGTGGAAGAGGATGTGAGTTTGAACACCTCCATGAGAGTGGAACTTATGGAGTGTGGACATATGAATTGATGGGGTACAGGTCCCCCATGTACATATTCAGATTAACATACAGGGAAGCATAGATGGATACAGCATGATAAGGATCGGGAAAACAAGATGAAGTCAAAATCTGAAAAGTTGGGATAAAAGGATGACGACCGATGTGGTGATGATTCGAAAGAACAAAACGAGGTGAAATGCATACGTTACAGTCGTTGGCACGATGAGGATGTTCCAGACCACTGATAGCGGTTGCAAAGTGCGCCGACTTTCAGAGTCAGTGTAAGTTCCTCACTGCCCAGACTATGCATGACGAGTAACGTCCCAGACACTCTTGTTTCCCACTAGGCATTTGCCCCAGACCTAGCCAATCCGTCTGCAATCGCATTGTATTCCCTGTCGATGTGCCAAAATTTGACCTGATAATCTCCAAGTCTGTCCTCTCGCTCCTCGACCTCATCTTCCAACTTGAGAAAGAGATCAAGATTCATGGGAGATCGGCCCCGTGAGTTCAAAAAACCATTTTCCTGAAGACGACAAAATGGTCAGTGAATGAGATCAATCAAGAAACACGACAAAAATGTGGCAAGCACGAACCTTCCATCTGGGTAACCATTCCGTTATCCCCGACACGACGTATTTAGAATCCGTGGCGATGATGATCCAATCCTTAGACGGAGCATTGCGATGCGCGTAGTTCTGCCTTGGACAATCATTCGTGCTCTCTTCCTGCACATCACAGATCTTCCGGAGACCCTCCAATGCGGCAAGCAGTTCTGCGCGCTGGCTGGACCTAGGGCCATCAGGGTCGAGTGTATAATCCACCGGGAAGGAAAACTGGCGAGTTTCACCATCCCCCTCGTCTTCATACTCCCCCAATGCGAAACCGATGCCTGCCGATGCGTTAGATCTTCCGTTGTTAGAGCAAGCACCGTCCGTGTATACGACTGGGTTGCGGTGGCATGGCCAGGAATTATGTCTAGGGCATTTAGCATAGAACCGACCACACGCATTACAGCTTAAGACCAGTTGACCGGCAGTGTACCCGTCGAACCGATCTGACGGTACAAAGAGGCTCATGAGTGTCTACGATCAAGATTGACTGTCTGCTGACCTGGAAAAGGGGTGATTTAAATTTCTTGCCCCAGAAATTCCTCCAATTTTTGTTGACTTACACTGATTAGATTGTGGGTGAGATTCAGAAACCCGACTCAGTCGTAGTAAGGTTGCAAGGGTGGTTCGGTCATTGCCGAAAAAAATCGAGTCATGCAGGAACTCACTGAAGTGTCCGTCAGTCAAGATGGCTCCAGACGAGATAAGATGGGGACTGCGTTTGTGTTTCGTGATGAGAGTGCCAAAGACCATGATGATGAGTTTACGTTCCCCAACACTGCCTTCATCGCCATGTTTACCTCATGTGCTCTGCGAGTGAGGTTCGCCCCAGGGCGTAAGTATTTCGTCAGCCTTGTTGTCGAGGCTGAGAGTCTCAACTAGTCTATCTGATGTTGTGTGACTTGTTCCAAATCTTCATCTCGAATGTTCAGTCTCACCCCACGCTGAACCGCCAAGGGAAACTGGCTGCTGAGAATTGCTTCATCAAGGGCAGAACACTTTGCTCCATGCCCTGACTCCACAGACGAACGCGTGTTAGTCTATGTACACAGTGAACATCATCGCCCTTCCGGACCGGCGGTTGAGCGTTCGGCATTTACCGAACGAACATTGTGGTTTCCCTTCATGTCTGCTCCCCGAAACGGCTCAGCACCGAGTACTGGTAACACCTTTGCGCCACGTCCTTCGACCACCATACCACCCGCGTCGCAAACGTATGAGCCGCTGGCAAAATCCGTGCTGACCCACCGACTCCTCTACAACATCTTTGCCTACTCTGCCGCCTTCTGCCTAGCCTCCAGCGTGTTTCTCGGCGCGCACAGGGATCACGATGCCAGTTTTCTCTTGTGCCTGTTCCGACCCAGCACGTGGATCAATGCGTCGCTAACGTGGCTCGTCGGCGTCCTGCCCATTGTGGTGGTGCGAAAGATGTTTTTGACGGGTGAGTGGATTGTTAGCTGATCAACCTCGCGTATTGACCTCCTCGTTTTAGCTACTCCCGAGGTCGCTTCGTCTCCGTCGAAAGCTGTGGCCGCTGCATTCGCAAAGCGCTCGACCCGTCGGTGGATCGCTGTTTACGTCACCTCCTCGCTCTTGCTCTTGTCCCTCGAGCTCGTACGTCGGTGGTTTGGGAGCGAAGCCGTACACCTGAATGTTTTCATTAAATCGAAGTCCGTGGCACTTTTTTGACACTCCAGCCTGGTGAATTTGACCTTGATCATAGGAAACATCCCTATTATCTCAACGGTCGACTTATCTTCCTCGTATTGGCGCAAGTATGGTTGTCTATCAGTTTCTCCATTCGCAATGTAATGCTTGACCGCTTCGTCTTCCGATGGGCCAAAGCGCCATTATCTTCAAGTGCTGTGAGTCTTTCTTTGTCTTGGTCGTCGGTTTTGGCTTAGGTCGTGACATCCGTAGCCGTTTGTGCCAAGGAATCTCGCAATGCTGCTCTTTACGATCACACTTTTCACCCTCGCGTCGTTTACACTCTACAATGTCGCATTTGGGTTGGCGCGGTTGCTTCTCTTGCCATTGCTCCTAAGACTACCCATTCTCCGATCCCTTCTCAAGCCATTCATGGGTCACTTTGTCCGAGGTCCTTGGACGTTGACATTGCCGCTACGACACCTGACCCTCGAGTCACACACATTCATTTTAGGAGTGTCTATGCTTGCCAACTGGGAATTCGCCGAGTCATTGTTCGACGTTTATATTTCCCAGGTACGTCAAGCCGCTACTTCTCTACACATTTCGCGAACTGAAAGCTAGTACTAGCCTATCAAGGTCGCTTCTTCCACCGCAGATCCCAACGCGACCCTCGTCTCGGGCATCACGTCCGCCAATCCACTGTACCTCTACTTTGCATATGCCGAGTTGCGCGACGACGCGTCAGACAGCCGCGCCGCTAGCGCCGCGCGCCGAACAGCACTGTTCTCGGACCAAAAGTTCGGACCAACGCTGTGGAGTACGTTGGCACGCGAATCGCTCTTGCGTCTCGGCCAGGACTACCAGACGTTCCTCAGCAAAGGCGCGCCTGCGCCCGCCCCAGCGCCTGCAGCTCCGACTGCCCCTGGAAAGACGGTACAGCCGCCTGGGACGCCGCTGTTGCGCAAGCCGATCTATCAAGAATCGCGGCGGTCGCCCATCTCGAAAGTCCTCGACACGTTTGCGTCCGACTCGGAATTGACCAAGGCTACGGACGCGATCGCATCTGAGGTAGGCGCGCGAGTGCAGGAGGTGCCAATACCCGAACTGTTTCGCTCGACGTCTGCACCGCCACCTGTTGCTACCGCAGCGGCTCCTCCCCCAACGACGATGTCATCGAGTGCGACTATTCTGCCAAATTTCGTGGCTGCGTACGCTTCGCATGCAAAGGCGCAATGTCTGAGTTTAGTGGATAAGCATGCGCCGCCGTGGTGTCGACAAATGGTCGCACAATGGGACGCGTGGTGGAGGAGGGACCGCATCAACAAGGTTGCTGAAAAGTGTTTGCCGAATCGGGATCTGGACGCGCTTATCGTCGAAGGTGAGTTTTCAGTCAGTTACGCAGCGGGTTACCGACGTTTTGACTGACTGATATTGATATCTCTCAGTGCTAGCTAGTCTCGTGTGCGCCTCACTGACCGAGGACCGGTATGGCGTGGTACAGCGGGACATTCCGCGCATCCTGGAGGCGTTCGTGTCGTTTTTGACCGTGCTCGAGGAGTATCAAATGGAGGTGACGAAGCTGTACATGCCTCCGACGCCAGACGAGATCGTGCGCGGGGACGCGGGGGTTCTTGGGGAGAAGGAGCGGACGAGGATTGAGGTGGCCAAAGCGACGGAAGCATTATGTACCCTAGCGGATGGTGCGTCCGTCTTCTTTTTTTATATTCTTGGTCTGGGACGCTCGTCTACGGGATGTGCTAACGCGTCATGTTCCGTGTTTTCAGCGCTCAAGTCGGGCTTGGCTGATATTGCGCGGACATTTGGAGACAAACTCGTGGCATTTAAGTTTCCGCCGAGGACGGCACAGAAACTGCAGTCGTTTGTGATGTACGCATGAAGCTGGGCCCCGGGCAAGGGCGGGGAGAAGGGTGCGATCTTGAAAAAAAAAAACAGATACAGGTCACAAGTTGGCATGGACTGTACCCAGGCTGGGGTCCATCACATATGATTTCGATGTAATATCGAGCCTGTTGATAGCAGCATGAGCCATATACATACGAGCTCCCAATTGTTGGGGTTCGACGAGTTTGCAAATTCCAAATATCGAGGCGTAAAGTTGGCCCCACTGGGGGAACGAACAACGAGGCGAGACGGTTTTCTAGAACGACTACTGATCATGAGCGCTGAGCACTTCGAATGATGGTATCGATGGATGTACACCATCAAAACGTTTATCGATGCATCGAGTATATTATGTAATAATAAAACGTAATAAGCATCCGCGATTCCTTATAGGGTTAGATACGGCGCACAGCCTGCCATCAAACTTTTGGGGTTCACCAAATCACGTTGGGGATGGAGTCTCCCCCCTTCTCGAGCACGTTCCATATTATACTGGCTACGGTACAAAAAACCCTCTCTGGATCTCACCTACTTGTACATCCCCGGGAGATGCATCTACATGGTAATATGAACGTGGCTGATCATAGGGGAATTCAACGCAGGGTATAGTTTAGAACTCTCGTGGTCGTGAAGAAAAAAAAGGGAGGTGTAGAAAAACTCTGAAACGGGTTATCGTGAGCGAGAACAATCGAGTCGAGAGTGATAACAAGCCGAGCGAAGAAAAGACAGACAAAGAATGTCACGACAACGCAACGTCCAGCTGGACAAACTCGCTACCTTGCTCCATGGGTGCACCTAACCCGACGTACTGGTACACACGCTCCCGACCAGGAAGCGCAGCCCGAACTCGTCGCTGCATCTCGCCTAGCCGACCGCTGGCCTTCCACAGCGCGAGCTGGTCCCAACGTGCCCTCATGGCCGTGCGAAGTGCAGTACGGCGCCGTGCCAGAGACATGCGAGAGGCATATAGCGAGACGGGACCGGAAAGGCTTGGCATGATCCGACGTTCTAAGGGAGAGTACAGCGATCAGCGTTCCGCATCGATCAACGAGTAGAACAAAAAAAAATTACCTGACGAGATACCATTGGCAGGGGGCTTGATAGCAGAAACAGGTTTCTCTACCACCTTGGCGCGCTTGAGAAAACCTTTGACGCATCCCGAGAACCAGTGCGCGTGCAGGGGGAATATGCACGCCATGAGAATGGCTGGGCCATGCGAGCCGTTAGTGATACTGTGGCGTTGAACAGCGAGCGAAGCGCAAAGGGCGATGTGGAGGGCAATACGTGTCGTAAAGAAAGAGAGAGCAAATAAAATGTCCGAACGAAGACGTGGTGCGATGCTTCCCAGCGCAAGGACGAACGTAGGTATCTGAGGACAGTCAGGACATCGATTTCAAATTGCTGTACGGTCACTCACCTCCATGACTGCAGCCAAGGTAAAAATATGACTCCACTGTCCTTGAATGGTATACTCAACGATGAAAACGTAGACGGTGTGGTGAATCCAGCCGGTGAGGAGGTTGACTTTGCTCGAGTAGAACAGCATTCCCATTATCAAGTCACTAGGATAGGTTGGTCACACTTGAGCAACAGAAGCACTGATCGAAACCAACACGATGAGGTATGCCTGGAAGAACCTCCCAACACCATCCGCGGCAGCGTGAGGAACGACCAGATGCTGCAATTGCCCTTTGACAGCTGCATATTGAAGGACCAGCGGGAGGCTGCAGAGGGACATGATGGCACTACTGAGCGCAGTGAGCAACCATGATCGCTGCTTGACGTTCGTAAAGCGGGTTTGGAGGAGGAGGTAGGAGGCGGCCAGGGAAGCGAAAGAGACCCAGAAGACCGTCGACGTCGCCAGCCGCGACATGTTGGCAATGAAGGCGAGCATTATCGCGGGGGGGGAAGGTGGCGGCAACGTGAAGAAAAAGGTTGGCCAAAAGTGAGTGTCACGCTTTAAGAGCGCACCTGGGAACCGAATCAACGACGGGTTGCCATTTGCGAGGGAAAACCCAATTTACACGTTTCGGGCTTGTGGGAATCCATTTCGGCTAACTCATGATAACGATGGGATCTTCCTGTCTTCCGCCCTGCCATTGATGCGTGTCTCAATTTCGAAGCAACCAGGCTAATGAACTCACTCAGATCAACCGATAACTAAGTTACGAATCAACAACAACGGCTTGTCTGAGTGTGCGACAAAAACTGGTTTGACAGGTGTCCACCAAACAATGCATGAACATTTTAGGTCCGTGTCATTGCCTTGCCAGTTGAGGAAACCTTTGACGAAACCCGCACGTTTGCCAGTGCGGCAAGATCCCCGCCTCGCGAACGTGCGCACGTTGAATTTGGCGTATTCAGATCGATGGATCCCGGACGGAATAGCCAGTCGAGACAAAGCTACCTGGGTTTGGGTTTTCAGTATAAAATCTGCTCTCCGCATCGGACGCCGCCGGGCTGTGGCGCAGACAAACTCTTTTCAAGCTTTCAAAGTCTCGATCCCGGTACAGCTCGTTCCAACAACAGCCCCGTTCTAGTACGCCCAACAGCCCCGCCGCTATGTAACTCACCCTGTCCCTTGCACCTTTTTACCCGCTCCCCACTTGGCCCATGGCTTTCTAGCGCACAGCCGACTTCCGTCATTGAATGATACAGTGCGATGTCGCTGCGTGCCTTGTCCACTGCTAGCCCCAAGCCGCTGGGTTCGTTCGTGATCAGGCGGCCTTTGACACTCAACAGCCCTGCCGACTTTGATTCAGAGTGCTGCCTTGCTAGAGGAACCCTTATTTGGAACGATGCCCGAACGAGCTCCGTGACGGCGTCCCCAACATCCACGGTGTTGAGTACTTAGCTACTGACGCATTACTTGCCAATCTGCTGAACAATTCTTTACAAGCGGCACATTGCCACTCTCAACCTGCAAGTGCGCGTTTCGCGGCGACTCCGTACGTTCGTGTTCGCTTCCTCGGACCAACTCTGACCTCATGGCTTCTTTTTATCGAGTCATACCTCCGCCCTCATCTCCGCGATCCTTTTGCTGCCAACACTTCAGGAGGGATGACACGAATCTGGTCAAAAAAGGATGTATTCGGGAATCCGCCAGTTTCTTTATGGGTCAAGTTTCTTGATTCGGATGATTCCATTCTACACTCTCCGACGAACTTATCGACTAACTGTCTTCTTTGGCCAACCCTGCGTCCCACAGTCGACTCGAGATCCCACATCATACCTAAAAAGTGCACGGAACCGGGCATACGCGATGGATGAATAGTACCCGCGGGGTGACGTGATCCCGCTAGATCATATCCTCGAAGAGTCTTGACTATGACTAACGAGATTGACGAAGGTTACCCACTCCGACTTTCCTGTTCCGAACGAAGCCCGTGACGAATCGGCTGTGCTTGTTTGAATTGAGTCGACCTTGGACCAATGGACCAATGGACCAATCCATGACGTACCGGATGCGGTGAAAGTGACGCATCTCAGAACTGACTCGGCCGCTTATCTGATCGATATCTATCGACGTGTAGCGGCAAGTACGCATCCTGGTGTTTATCCACTTCCGGGAGATTCGTTGAAGAGATGCTAAAGTGATTTCATATCTTGCACGTAAGTTCATGGGACGCTTTTTTTCACTTAGGTAATTTCAACACCACCAACATGCATGAGTGGTCGACTCGATACCGGAAATCTGATCTCTGCTCACTTCGCCATCTGCCGGTCTGTGGGGCATCTTCAAGCATACGTGGTGGCCTTCGTACGCGCCGGAAACTCTTCTGGCATCTACCCTTCGGTGAATCGACCTCAGGCTTAATTTCGGTCGATGTGAATGTCGACCGTCATCTGTATTTGCCTTGCTATTCAAGTCGGTCTCAATCTTCCGACCAATCGTCCGCATCAACAACATCACTGGTAGCACCGGGCTGTTCGTTCCGCACCCCCTCTCCTGCACTAGTTACGTATGTTTCTCGGCCGCTCGTGGAAATACTCGGCTCGATCCGATAGTCAGTCAACCCTAGCTTTTTTCATCTCCAGTCTTCTCTTGATACTTACTTCTCGCCTGGATGGTTCTTCTGTCGGCATTCGCCGTTCGAATCCGATGATGAACCATTTATCAAAAAAAGAAGAGAAAAAAAAGTTGTGTCGACCAGTGGTACAAAGTTCCATGGCACAGTTGAGATCTCGAGGCGGTGGACCTCGTGGCGTGGGGGCTACGGTGGCAAAGCCTGGGAACGAGGACGCCGAGGATGGGAGGAAAAGAATAATTAATCACTCAAGGTCAAACACGAACGGCCATGATAATCAGATAAGTATTATAATATCGACAGATGCATGGATGGTACTGCGGACGGGTATGAATTGGATCAATTTTCCTCTTTCGCTTGGATACACGATACAGTTAGTATATCATCCGAGTCGTCGGTCCAGTGATCGGATGGCTTCAGTGACAATGGTCTATACTTGATAATTTGAGGACTTCTTCGAGACAAACGTAGCCAATCGGGATTGGGAATCGGAACACTGGCATGTATGCAATAAATATGCATCGTTGAATATTTAGTATACAGGGAACGCCATTCCCTGTGAAGTATCTCGGGGCCTTTGAAGCCGTTCTATCCATCCTAAGAACCGAGCTACGGCATGATACATCTGTATTGATAAGAGAATACAGCGAATCCTCGTGAATCCTACACTCACCAGCACTGGGAGGCCGTTTGAGCGGGGGCAAGCAACTCTCGCGCAGCGATTGTACCTTCTGGCAGAGTCTCACGAAAAAAATCCACGAGGCCTGTTATGAATATATACAGATATGTATATCTCCTCCAAATTCCCGGGCAGCATAGGTGGGGGCGCCGCTGACTTTTACGCGACCATCGGCGGCAACTACAATTATTAACTTGTGCATCGAATTGGGCGAGATTGCCATTCGTAAGGAGCGTTCCGAAAAATCATGATCGTTGATCTTGCGGGTCGAGGCGAGTACTCGGCAAATACTGATCTGTTTGGGACAGCCGAGGCATGAATGGCTTGGATTCGGCCCAAAGACGTGAAACGTCAGTTGTGTGCCTGTTTCAGGATGTGCAGCGCCAGGTGAAAAATTGTTGGCGGGGCTTGGCCGGAGATGAATCGTTCGAGGGCCGCAGTAGACATAAGATATGTTGTGTGCCGCGCAAGGATGTGGCTAAGTCAATGGTGGTGATCAGAAGGAAATTCACCAAAGCCATTCTCAGCCTGTGTACATGCAAGAGATCTGCGGTCTGGTAAGTACAGTCGTCCATTGATTGATGTCCAAACTAAACCCCACGGATTGTTTAATCGTTTGCTCCTTGGAGGTATCAGTCATAGTCTCCACATCATCGGGTGTGTACTTTCCCTTCGTGAATGTAGTAGAACTAACCTATCTATCTCAGTTGATATCCGGCTGATTTGATGGTCAGACTTGGTAGTCGACCCCATGGTCCGTGGGTGAATGAGGCTTGTAACAAGCGGTTTTGCAGTGGCTCATACATATCAGTTAGCGATATTGCGCCGTTCTCCGATTTTTTGCAACGAGAAGCCTGAGGTGCATGGCACTGCATTGGTAGGGACAATAACGATACAAGTCCACTTTCTGAGCGATGGCTATTCCGAGGGCCGGTTCTGAATACACGTGGCCACCGTGTCCCAGTCAGTACTTTTACCGATCAACGTCGCGTCCGGGTTTTTTTCTGCAAGGGCTGCTAGATCATACGAAGGAAAGAGGGGATGGTCACGTTTATTCTTTAGTAGTGTAATGGAGTGAACACATCTTACCGCTAATTTTACGGTGATGATCTCCTGTACAACACGGTGAAAGGGGCAGCCTTGATGTAGTAGAAATCGCCCAAGGCACCGTGAGCTTCCTGTAATGCTGAGATACTGCTGAGACTGGAGATAAGGCGACTCGAGCATGCGCACGGTCCTTCGGTCCGCTCTAGTTCCAAAATGGACTTCAAGGTTGCAGGTGAACCATTGAATATTGAATAGAATTTGGTTGTGTGAACGAGCTCGGAGTGGGACGTGAGCGTTTGCTGGGTACGAGTTTGAATACGATTTTCATCTTTCCTGATCAGCGTGAGGAACTCTGCTCGTAATAATCGACATCGCGCTCGGCTTACATAATGTTGACTGGAAAAGGGCTGACAAGTGGCACCCACAACTGGCACAGAGTCACAAGGCTAGGCAACGGTCCAGATCGCATAGGTCATATAAGCTGGAGCTCCAGCGAGCTCACTCCAACCTTCGGCGCTCTCCTTGAGCCTTCCTCCTTTTTTTCTGCTCCAGAACTTGCGCCGCCAGCGCAGTTCTCAGGCTGAGAGATGGCCGTTTTACCACCCAGCGATGGTGAAACTCACAAGCCTGAGGCTCTCGTCCCTCCTTCTTTGCCGTCTCCCGTGGACGCTGACTTGGATGACCCTTCTGAGCATCCTTCCAGGACGCCCAGCTCCGCCAGCTCAGATTTTTCGCTGCTGCCGGAAGCACAGTCGAAAACGGGGCCTCGACATCCCTCTGTTACCGTCTCCCCAAGTTTCGTCTCCTCTCCGCTCAACCCGAACACACCCGCGCCGCCATCTGCCCCTCTTATATTCGTTGGCTCTCGTACCCAATCGAGGCAAAGCATTATCTTCAACCGCATTGCCTCTGAGGAGTCACAAGCGCTCACTTCCCAGCGCACGTCCCTCACCCCGAATCGCACCTCCATGATCCTCTATCGCCTGGCTGATGAGAACGACCAACGTACTCCATCCCCTGCTTTCATTAACCGCCAGTCCGTCCTATCCAACTCGGCAGAGTCCACGTTCAGTGTATCCTACGACTCGAAATACCCGTTTGGTGCTCATACTCCTCACAAACTTATCCCCTACCCCTTTGACCCCAGTTCACACATCAACACTCCCGAGGACGACGATGCTTTGCATGATCCATCCGATAACACCCCGCTCCCTGCATCCTCTGGGATCGCTCTACGTGGTTTCGTGAATATCAGCGTATTAATCTTGGTCATCGCGAGCTTGTTATGCCTCTTCATATTCTATCCTGTGTGGCACTACGCCATTCAGGGGCAGAGCACAGTCCCATGATGCGCCGTGAAAACAGAGTACATATGCGGCTTGCTTGCACTCTTGGCGTAAGTGCCTTCGTTATCTTTCGTCCCTGACCTTGGCTCATTCGTTTCCGTTTTGGACAGTACAATCACATTATATCCCCTCTCGTCCGAACGCTCTCCGGGTTCCAACTACCTCGTCACGACCACAGCCTACCCAACGACATCGCTGTCCTTGCTACAGAGGCTTCTGATCAACGGACGCTCCTTTCAATGCACCCTCTCTGAACGTAACTCAATAGCATGCGACAAGCTCGTATCATTCCCTCACTCGCTAGCAAGAATCATAATCTACACGGACACTTTTTCCCAAAGTCCCCGACAGTGGTGGAACGGAGCTATTCGTGAACCCTATTGCACATACCATTTGTCTCTTTGGTCTTAATTGTTCATTACATCCTTGTGGTTTGCTCGCCAGTGTTATGGACTCATTCATTCTTCATTCTTCCTTTTACCCTCTAGATCTGGATGATATATGTATTTCATATTGGGCATTTATTCGGGCGAATGGTCTCTGCTTCCAAACTTTCCTTGTGTCAGTAAGTAGCAGGTACTGCTTACTACTACTACTAGCACAGCCTGTCAGGCAGGACAAACGCTCGTTGAGAAGATTCACACTGATAGGTACCTACCGTGGAATAACTTTCAAGTCAGTGCACTGCCAGCATGCAAGCGGCCCGGTCTTTGTTCAGGATGACAACTCAGGCCTTGAATCAAGTCTCTCGACCTCGCATATTAGGGTTGGGCCTCGACAATGAGACAACTTGCTTACTATTCATCCGACTTGACACGGTATCGACCATGGCCCCTACGCAGTTTGAGACCCCCGCGCTCTTCAAGCCGATCAAGGTGGGACGGATGACGCTCCAGCATCGCGTTGTCCTTGCCCCTCTGACCCGTTGCCGAGTGCATGCTTCCCACGTTCCCGGCCCCCAGCAGGCGTCCTACTATTCTCAGCGCGGGTCCACCCGGGGGACGCTTCTCATCACGGAAGCCACGCTCATCTCCCATGATGCAGGAGGATATGTCTATGTACCCGGCGTCTACACAGACGCGCAAATCGAAGTCTGGAAAAAGGTGGTGTGGATCGTCATTTTCTTTTCCTGTTTGAGTTGGATTTCTGATGGCGATGATGTTTCGCCCGCTGATCCGTCCCCATGCTCGGTGTTACATAGGTCACGGATGCCGTGCACGCCAAGGGATCCTACATCTTCCTGCAGCTCTGGTCGCTGGGTCGTGCTGCCGAAATAGGTGTCCTCGAGAGGCATGTTCCGCCTTCGCCGTACGTGTCTGCATCTGCGGTCAAGCTGACCGGCCGGTCGAAGCCGCCCCGTCCGCTTACAGAGGACGAGATCAAGAGCTACATCGCGACGTACGCGAGAGCGGCGAGCGATGCCGTGCATCGTGCCGGGTTCGACGGGGTGGAGGTACACGCCGCGAACGGCTATCTGTTGGACCAATTTCTGCATATGACGTGCAACAGGCGCAAGGACGGGTGGGGAGGGGATGTAGAAGGGCGCACGAGGTTCGCGAGGGAGGTCGTGGACGCTGTCGTGGACGCTGTGGGCGAGGACCGAGTTGGGATTCGTGTCTCTCCTTGGAGCACTTTCCAAGGTGAGAGACCTCTGAGATGTTGGTCTGCACGCTTGCGCTGATGTGATTTTTTTTAGACATGAAGATGGAGAACCCCCGACCAACATTTGCGTATCTCGCTACCGCCCTTCGTAATAAGCACCCAAGGATGGCGTACTTCCATGCTGTCGAGCCTCGCGTGGCGGGGAGCGAGGACGTAGTCCCGAAGCCGGGCGAAGATAATGACTTTTTGCGCGAGATCTGGAGTTGTGGGAAACGTGGTGAGGAAAGGGTATTCATAGCAGCCGGTGGATATACACGCGAGACAGCGTTGCGAACCGCGGAGGAAAAGGGAGGGCTCGTGGCGTTTGGGCGACTGTTCACATCAAACGTGAGGGCTCTGTTTTCGTTTCGCTGCTTTTTGCTCATCTGTCGAGTTGACTGCTAGCCTGATCTGCCGGTGCGGCTAATGAAGAACTTGGATGTGACGCCTCCGGACCGGTCGACGTTCTATCCGTTAGGGGACTTGACACCTCATGGATACAACGATTGGCCGTTCTTGGACGGTGTCGTGCACAATATGGACGATGATATCTGAGGTGTACCGTGTACCCCTTTGATGAAACGATGAATGGGTTTCCTCGTAACATGTGGTGTCGCAAGGTTTGCCGGGATGTTGTTACAATTTAATTCACTAGTTATCACGGGTGTTTCGGAGAAGACATTGCGTTGCTCGGCCGACGAGTTACCTGACAACCGTGGGTTATACACAGTGACACTCGCCGAGGGCCCGCGTAGCCACTGGAATCGTCAGCAATACTAATCACCAGCTGCTAGCGCGTTGTCGCCACACGGGGTAGGTACTACTCTACGCATTGAGTAAGATCGAGTCGGAATGGGGACAAATGAGAGAACGATCGCACCGCCTTGCCTTGGTTTATCGTCTTGAGACTGGGTCATGGCCTATCCATGATAAGCGGTCTGAGATATTTCAGGAGATCCAGGTCCAACCAAGTCGAACCCAAGCCAGGGATTTTAAGCCAAGCCAGGCCCGGGCTGTATTGACTGCCGTTATGAGTGATCATAAGGCTACCTGTCTAGTGGTTAGTGATACAGCGACTCGGTATGTAAGTTCGCCCCGACGGCGAGGAGTGTGACGTCAGTGATTGGTGGCTTCACATTCATTCCCACGTTTCTCCGAGCTGTTCCATTTTACCTCTAATGCATCCACAGCAAATCTAGCGCACCCGCCCAGCGTACCACTTCTTCGTGGTCCCATCAAGTCCCATTCCCCCTTAATATTCTCGACGCCGTTTCACACCCCCACATCCTTTCCTTCTCTCTTCCTACCCGCAACCGAGTAGTCCGAGCTTTCGATCCCAGGTTCCATGGAATATCTTCAGTCTCTTGCAAGCCGTCTGGCCAAGGTCGTCGCCGTTCGCCAAAAGCGCCCGCCCGCTCTGATCCGAGGATCAGACTCTAGACAAGGTTTCAGCTCAACCTCGGTTGTCGAGCGTCGTGCGCTCACGTGCGCAAATCCTACTTCTGCGACCAGCAGTCAGGCACGCGCTGAAGCACTGTTCGCTCCTCGACATGTTAGAAGCCGCTCGGTTTGTCGCTCTCGAATCCGATTTCGAGCTAGTTTCTTGCTCACTCACTCTTTTTTTTATATCTGGCACGTCTCTCCTCTATAGTGCAAACGGGAAAAATGCAAGACCGTCGGAGGCAAACGATCTCCGAGCAAGACGGCTGTACAAGTCATGATCAGGCTCGACAGACTCGTTCAACTGCACGCTGCAAAAATCGGCGGGCGTTCGCCTGCGACGAGTCCGACGGCCGTGCAACTAAACCGGTTCGTGACACTCATCGACGCCACCGGCCGAAAGCATCCGATATCGATGCAGTGTTGTACCTCGTTCGAGGTGAGGCATGCCGTTTTCGTCTTTCGTGTGTTTTCCTCACATGTGGATGTGTGTAGCAACTTCAAGCCGTTCTCAAGTTGGTGCTCAAAAACAAGTCTCGCGAAGCACTCATTCAGAAGCGCTACCTCGATGCTGGGTTGTACGATTTGTGCATAGATAAGGGTGCACATGTTGTTCAAGTGACTGAGGAAGCTTCCCGATGGCCGAGTATTGATGCAGGAACGAACCTGATCATGCGAGTCGTTTTTCACCAGAAACAACGATCATGCAAGCTGTACACGTGCCACTTATGTGGCGCTTCGAACAAGCTGGAATCCCGCAGCCCCGCTGATTGGTCTGGTTGGCTCACCGAGGATTCCTTTGACTGGTAAGTAAGTTAGTTGCCATCATGTCGCTAACGTCAATATTTTGAGGGGAGTAGCCGGAAGTGCGGTGGGCGGTTCCAGATCCTGCTGGACAAGAAGAACGGGAAGAAGTCGATGTCCAAAGCGCCCGAAGTAGACGATGACGCGCGGTCGTGCATACGTAACTTCCGCGTAGATGCAGTTGTACGTTCTTGCCATAGAGTCGTCACATCAATTACATACTGACGTTTTTGTTCACAGAAAGTACGTGTGTAATTTTACGGCTGGACTGTGGTAATCTTACGACTTTCTTTCCATCTCACCTACAGTCGGTGCGTAGCACTGTGTTCCCATCCCTGTCCGCGCACTGACGGCATCTCGTTCCGCCCATGAAGAAACACGTGGCATTTCGTACCGACGGCACCGAGGAAATACACGAAGCCGACGATTGGGATCGTAGTCCCCTACCGGTGGTGCAGCAACTCAGTTATGGGTAAGTTTGAACAATCATTTGCCTTGCCAAGTTCCGAACGAGGTTATCAGGGACATGCTCGAACTCAAGGCTCTCCAACGTGACCTATACCTTGCACCGCAACAAACTCCCACCCCCACTCGCTCCTCAGTGCTTCTACCGCGCGTGCCTATACCCCTGCTACGCCTCAACTGACACTAGTTTCTGCGCCGGCGGGTTTGCTGCTGCTCGGTTTGTGGGATGTAATACTTGGCGGACACGATTAGCTTGCCAATGGAACAGAGAGGAGCAGCGTCAACATCTCATACTTCCCACAAACTATATTCTCGTCTTCCTATATATATATATTTCTCCCTCTTTATTAGATCTTGTATCGTGCTACATCTGTAGAAAATGCTTTTGCATGTCAAGTCGGTGGACTCGTCTCGGGAGGTGACTGGTATCACTATCGTTGAAAACCGGTTTTGCAAAATCTGAATACCCACTGCAATGCAAATGCAGAAAGTATGTACAAAGACCACATGTAATTTATGATTTACTCCTTGAACGTGTCCGCAAAGCAAAAAAAAATTGAAGCAAATATTGTCATTCAGGCAAAACCTGTCCCCAAGGTTATGGTAGTATTGTTTCTATGGGCTGTCACTGAAGCAAGTGTTGCAGTGAGATCAGAAAGAAAATGATGGCGCTCAGGCTATCAGTGATCCAGCATCTGATGACGAGGAGCAGCAGCATTCCAGAAAGAACTTCAAAGAAGAAGACTCAGCCTTCAAAGGCAATTGATATCGACAAGAAAAATAAACCTATCAACAAGAATATCCAGTTACTCCGACCTCGCTGGGTCTGCCACAAGAAACCAGGATGTGAGAGTGAATTTTGTTTCATTAGTGCTGCCGGTGGCAAGCACATTCCACTCATGTTTTCCCGCCTTGAATGCTGGGCATCTGCATCACAAGGACTATTGAAGGGTTGCATGGTCCAGGGGTAGTCCCCAAATAATATCAAATAGATAGTAAACTATATCAGTTGATCTTGGTATAGCAGACCATATCGGAATCAACATTAAGGGGATATTAAAGAAGTTGTACACTTCTCTGCCAGGGCGCAGCGAGGGCAATGATTCAAGTGGAGAATACTCATGTGATGTTGGATGTATCCGTATGAGGTCTACCTTATAAGTGTTTGTACGTATTGTGGTATGGAATGTTCTATAGAAGGTCATGGAACATTCCAGAAGAATAGATGAGAATAACTAGCGAATAGCGTAAGTATCTCATCGTATGAATAAGCCTATTAGTAATGAGGCTAAGGGTGATTGGTAATAACCAATCAGATGACACATGTGTCAATGACGTCATTAGAAGATGAGTAGCTAAATATGCAATCTCCTACATCCTCTGCCAGTGGTAAAGATCAATTTTTCTAGCCTCAAATATGCTAGCTATAAATAGTCAAGGTATCCTACCTACCATTTTGAAGCCCTCCGAACATGATGGTATCATTGGCTAAGCCCAGAAAAATCAGGGGAGCGAATGGCAGCATGTTCTCCTCCTGGTCGAAAATGAAAAATATACATAGCAGGTTCCGAGAGCCACTGGGGACAATGGGAGCATTTTTCCTGGGGGTATTAGAGTCCTATAAATCCACTGGTAACATTTACAAGTTACATAAAAATCATTTAAAGGGGTCTAATCTAATCTGGTCAGGCTCAGACCAGGGTAAGACTACTCCTAAAACACTTCAAAAATGACCAAACCATACATATATTTTCCATATATTTAAAGGGGTCTAATCTAATCTGGTGGGGGTTAGACCTGGATAAGGCTACTCCAAAACACTTCAAAAAGGACCTAATCATATATCAAAAACCAACACCAGAACTTTTAATTTACAGCAATGTGCACAAACATTGGCACTCGCGACTTTGAAAAATAATACACAACAATGGCGGGACTTAGTAGAATTTTACGTTGTAGCTACCTACTACCCAATGCCTAACCGCAAAATTTCACCCGACATCAAATATGCAGCCCTTCGACTCTATCAACGTGAACTTCTACCCCTCTCTGACATTCTCGACTGTCTCAGATTCTCTCATCGTACCTTCTATCGCATTCTAAAGCGATT
>JBBPOM010000290.1:0-11384 GCA_038091455.1 Leccinum uliginosum
GACATTGCATGGTCCATCATGACCGAAATATGGCATGATGACAGGGATCTCACAATGATGGACTGGGAGAGAATGGAGGTCACAGAGGAGATGTTGACAGATTGGGTGATCGATTCGTCAAACCAAATGTATTACGATTGTCCAACATGCCAGGATAAAGGAAAAAAGGTGTTTTTGTATTTGCCACCGGGAATCCTTTTCCCACATTATGTTTAAAATAACATAACCATATTTGTATATGTCTGTGATTTTTTGGTTTTTGATCTGTTCTTGAAAGGCTTCTGCCACTTCGATCATCATATCCCATGGTCCAGCATGGCATCTCGTGTTCACCATGTTCAACCTGGATACGAGGTCTGTATCCACACCTGCGGATGTAGGAACTTAGATATAGTTCGGTTGTGGCCTAGGGAAGGAGGCGCCTGTTCAAGACACGCAAGGAAACCCCTTTTGCATCCCAAATGTCAACCAAATTGTCCAGGGAACCTTGCATTCAGTACTGGCGTCAGCAGAGAACATTGGACAAGACCTCCCACTCGAACTGAGATCCTTGATAATCTGTCATTCGATATTGCAACAGAAGAACTCACGCGTCTTGGCTTGCCTCCTCTGACAGGGAACGAGATGCCTGGAATGTGAGTTTGAGCAGTGGCACGTCAATATTCAAACTGACATGAAATGATTATCCCATAGTGTTTAAAAGTCCGGTCTGGTCCGGTCTTTTGCCTAATTTGGAAAAGAACGGACCGAGACCGGTCCTGGGAACTTCCTGATATGGAAAAAACCGGACTGAGACCGAAAAAGACCGGTCCTGCGGTCTTTTTCGGTCCGGTCCGGTCCGGTCTTTCGAAAAGACCGGAAGAACGACCTATCGAAAAATACGATTGACTCCTGGCTTCCTGCACATAATTTTTCTATGTAAATCGGTTCACAGACCGTCGAGATATTAGCATTTTAAAAGTACATGTCATTCTTGAGTTGATGGACTTACAAAACCCATTTCGAGGTACCCAATTGTGTGGGAATTAAGCTTAGCGATGGCTGTACCGAGTGTAGCCGAGACCCCCGGCTTCCATTTCCGTCACGAATTACATACATCGGCCCACGTGCGGTAACGATATGCCCAATATCGGATGCATACCATTTTGGAGGAGACTTTTTGAAAATATATCATAACTTGGTCGAATAAAATCGTAAAAATAGGCGGAAATTAGGGTAAATAGAGGAATATACTACCTAATAGGGGCCAACATCGGTCGCCGGTCCGGACCGGTCTTTTTTGGTCTTTTGATTTTCCAGAAACCAAAAGAACAAGACTGGTTCTAAATTAATTCTAGGAAAGACTGGACTGGTTAGGACCGGTCCGGTTCTCGGTCTTTTGTCAGTCTTAGGACCGGACTTTTAAACACTAATCCCCAATCAGTCAAGGGGTAGATATGGATGTCGAGGACCTCTCAAAACCATCCAAATCGCATTTTCAATCGGGGGCAACTCCCCTGTCCTGCAGGTCGAATTATTCAAGCTTGTCCTTTTCTGGATCTCCGTCATTTGGAAACAGTAGCTGGTATCCTATGAGACCCTCAGAAGATCGGCCACTCAACATTCTATATATTCCGGACCCAAGTCACATGATGTCAAGAGTGAAAACTGACGAAACAATTTCATGGGCACACAAAGAAATTACAGAAGCACAATCATCAGCAAACCGACCTTTTCTGGTAGCCGAGATGACAGCACTTTGACAGACTTCTAGTCTGGTCGATGACTGTGACAGCTGTCACATTCTGTCATAGCCTGTCATCACCTGTAAAGGCTGTCATCAACTGGTCATTTTAGTAACTTGCTGGTTCTGACCAAAGTTTTGTCGGGTCGTTCCCCCGCGAACACACGGAGACTCTCAGACTACAGCAATCTCAGGCTATGGTTTCTTTCTCTTTCTTTTCTTCTTCAATTTTCAACATTTTCAATTGTCCACTATGGAGTATTATACAGGTGTGAATTATGAAATTTGTGTGCCAATCGACAATATCCTCATCGTCATCTTTTCATCGTGACGCGCCGCCACCCCATCCTCATCCTCTTCGCGGGCACCACGTCGTCACATCGTTGATGAGCCGTGCCATCCTCGCCGTGTCATTGCAACACCGTCTCCTCCGAGTCGCCCTCCCCGCCCTCATCCTCGTCGTGGTTGCGGTCCGCGGTGTTACCGTGACGCGCCGTGTTGTCGTTGTCGTTGTCGAGGTGGCTAACGCGGTTCCCTGTCCTCCCCGTCTTCGTCGTTTCGCCGTGACCCGACGTCGACGTCATCATCGTCGACATTGCCGTTGTACTGTCGCTGTGTTGTTGTTGTTGTTGTTGTCACGGTCAGCGCTGTTGCTGATGCCGTGCCGTCCGCATCATTTTCGCCGTGACGCGTCATCCTCATTGCGGTGTCGCGAACGTCGAGTCGTCGTAGCCGTACCGTCTGACCGCCCTACCCGTCCTCACGTCGTGGTCGCGATCTGCGGTGTTACCGTAATGCGCCATACCGTCATCGTCGTTGTCGAGGTGGCTGATCCCCGTCCTTCCCGTCCTCGTAGCGTCGTGGTACGCCGTCGTGGCAGTCGCGGTTTGGTACTATATACTATATCTGATGGAGGGGGAAGGGAGACGGGAAAGGGGAGGGAGGGAAACAGGAACAGGAAGGGGGAGGGAGAGAAGGAGAGAAGGACCTCTCCGAGAGGACGCAGACCGAGCGACAAAGGTACATCGCCACGAACGAAAATGAAATAATCCTTGCCGTCCTCGTAGCGTCGTGGTACGCCGTCGTGGCAATCATCGTCGGCGGTTTCATGTATCTATATCTCATGGAGGGGGAACTGTCTTCGTCGTTTCGCCGTGACCCGACGATGTCGTTGCACCGTCGTTGTCGTCGTTGTCGCGGTCGCAGGCAGCAGACGTCGCGGATACCGTCTCTCCGCCCTCGCCGTCGTCATCCACTTTGTTGTCGCGGTCCGCGGTGTGTCAGAGGAAGGAAGCTCGACGGATTCCTACCAAGGGTTCAGCGATCAGTCTAAGGTACCATTCATCATGCCTACCTTGATTTCCTGTATTTGCTGCTCGAGACCACTAATATCTGCATAACTCTCCGCTGGGGCTTTCTCGAGTTTCATGACGCTGACTAGGGGATCCATGTCGTCTTCCAAAACACTAACGACCGCTTGGTTCTTGTGATGAAAAAGTACTGAGCAGGCTCGATCTGATCTTGGTCGACAAAGCTCACCATTGGTACATATGACTCCGGCCCAGAAGCAGTGGCATGTCCTCGTCGATGATCTCCTCCAGCCATTGGCGTGCCACGTAAATCCTCGACATTTGACCTCTCAGCTTAGTTCTTCTCCTCTCCAGATGACTCCGGCTTCGAACGTTCCTGGAATTGGATGAACTCTTCCTCGAGAATGAGGCAATCCTTGATACGCTCCATCTTGAGGAGACGCGGACGACATCGGGTGCTCGGATAGATGGGAGGCAGCTTGGACGTAGCTGCGCCGGGGCCGCGCTTCCTCTTCTTTCCGACTCGCGTTGGGAGAGGGGCTCTCATTTCTTCTTCTGTGGTTGTTGGTCCTTCTTCTCCTTGTTGTGAGTCGTGACGGCGGTATTCCCGACGGCGCGTTACCCTAAAAGCGACTCGTCAGTGAACATATGATTCATCAAGGCGAACCGCGCGCACCATAATTGCGATGGAGGTTGAGCGTGGTGGTAATAAACGGTGCGTTACCCTACAATCAGTCAGTGAATGTATGATTCGTCAAGGCGAACGGCGCGCACCATAATTATGATTGAGGTTGAGCGTGGTGTACTCGGACGCGTATGGACTTCACTCACTCACCGTGGGTAACATACATACACGTGACCTTTCTATCCGATGACTCCGAGAACTACGTAGAATACATTCTATTCGAGGACTCTCGGCTCACGAGAGTTGCAGCCAAGCCAATCTATGTACAGTGAGAATACAATGAAGCAGACCATACCGAATAAATCAACACATGGACACGAACATCGTTGTCATCACAAACACTGATCAGCAAATACAACGAAAAAGAAAGAAAAAGAAGTCCAATCACTCATTCGTCCGCAAAGTAGCATATGAATACGCAGGCGACCCCCCACCGCGTATACACACAGGCCTGATCGTTTCCCCATCATTCGGGTCCGTGGCAGGCTCCACTAAAGACCCGCTGCTTGCCAAGTAAGCAGGATCGTTGTAGGTCGGATTGTACCTCGAATATCGCGACCCAGTACCCAGAGACGCGTTTGACTGTCGTCTAGACATCCCTGACCCCGCCCACCACTGCCGCTACCACCAGTAGCGCTGCTGCTTGTCATTTGTACCGGCGGCCTAGTCCTCGATGTGGGGGTCGTCGTCCTGCCAGAAGAGGAAATGCCCGCGGCAATAGCAGCAGCGGCAGAGGTGCTCAAACTATCCCGCCTCCGCCGCCCATCCAAAGACGTGACCGAGGGGTTACTCGGTACGCCCTGTGGATACGGGTTCGTGTTATACTCAGCCGATCGAGACACGGGAAGTGCGGGGTATGTGACCCCGGCCGAGCACCGGCGATGCTGCATAAAATGGTATTGGGGTCCTCGATTGACCACGCGTCTCCCTCTCGGCGAGCGACCCTGGGAGGGGATAGCGGTGTCGACACAACGATCTGGGCCGGGCGGTGCTTTGAAGGACCATCCTGAGGCCGTGAGCGCGACTAGAGTTCAGCCAAAAAAATCAGCGAGTGAAGAGGACTGAGTGGGAAGTCACATATGCTTTCAGACTGTTGCCTCCATTGTTCGGCTTCCGAAGGATCGGAATACCACAGCTCGTCTGCGAGTTGCTGGTTAGACTTTCTGTCCCGACGAAGAGTTTCGTTACTCCTCATTTCTTGAAAAGGATGGCGCCCTGTTTGGGAGTAGTTTGCGAGTAATCCGTCATGCGGTCGGACCGCACGCTTGCGTCTTCATGGATGATGCTGAGATTCTGTGAACGGTCTCGATTCCTGCTGCTTGTCGGTAAGCCAACTATGTCAAGTTGAGAAATAGTTGACGTTGCGGATTCAAGTTTGGTAGAGGCCAGTGATTCGTGATCGGGAGAACCCCGACGCGTAGGAGGATAGTTATCGTACATGTAGTCAAGGTTCCTTCCTCTCTCATAAGATGCACCCAGGGTCTGCTGGGAAGGCGTGGGAGAAGGTATGCGATGCATTTCATGAGGAGGCGGAAGAGAAATGTTATGGTTCGAGTCAGCACTCGGGATATAGTTGTCTGGTGGGATGTGGATGTGAGAGTAGTGGGCGCTTGGCAGCGAATCTTGAATGGAAGAAGGCCTGCTGTTGAAGAATGGCTCTGAGCTAGGAGGGCCCGCCCATGGCTGAGATGCCGAGTGCGGTCGGGATGATTGATTAGAGGTTGTACCAGCCGGAATGTTTCGTGATTCTAAAATTGGAGGAGGAGGGTCAGGTACACGCCGTAGCTCCTACTGCCACTGTCGGGAGAGCCTCTCCTGTTGCGGAAGCTGTGACGCTGCCCCCGTACTCCTCGTTCACGAGCATCTGCATTAGTTCCCGCTGGGACACGGTGGAGTGCGCGCGTTCCCTCTCGTGGCGAAACTTGATGCTAGGACCGCGACAAGCTCGTCGCTGTGAGTTTGGCAAGTCATCTTCCTCGAAGCGAGGGGATCCGTGTCGTCTTCCAAAACACTAACGACCGCTTGGTTCTTGTGATGAAAAAGTACTGAGCATCCAGGCTCGATCCGATCTTTGTCGACAAAGCAGGCTCACCATCAGTACATATGACTCCGGCCCAGATACAGTGACATGGTCGTCGTAGATGATCTCCTCCAGCCATTGGCGTGCCACGTACTAAATCCTCGACATTTGACCTCTCAGCTGCCGTTGAAACCCACGGCACCCATTAGGTACCCGCCCGTCGTCGGTGAGTCATGCATCCTCGTTGTCGTCCCGTTGTGGCATGTCGTCGGTGCGTCCTGTGTCGTCTTCGTCCTGTCGTGGCGTGACGCCGTCGCGGCATGTCAACAGGGGCAAACAGTCGTTCAGCGAACATTGCAGAGGAGCTTAACACAACAGGAGCAAATAATTACCTTTTTTAAGTAAAGGTTTCTGTGGATGATCCGCTCTGCTTGGAGCGGGGCCAGATTGAAGAATTTCAGCGACGCTCACATTGTGTCGAACCTGTACGTCGTTCGGCGCAGAGGGGCGACAACAAATTCACGGCGAGGGCGAGAGATAACAAAGAATTTCTTTATTTAGTTAAAGGTTCCCAGGTAGTAATGGACGGATTACAAACCCTCCCCCACCTCGTGGGAGTCGGGGAATGTTCGGGACCCTTGAACTTGTGTGTATCAGTTGTCGCGAAGTTCGTGTCGACGGCGTCGTCACGTTCAAGTAGCAACGTGAGTACTACATACTAGAACCGAGTCCAACTCCCAAGGACAACTTGGCTGCTCGGTTAAAGTATACGATTATCAGCGTCGTACACTTGCCTTCACCCGGATTTGTACCACAATTGTCTATATTGCTAGTCTAGTTTTACATCGAGCAAAGGTGGTGGACATAGGTCCGAAATGGTATCGGTATCGCGAAGACTTGAGCTACTGGAAATCATTGAAGAATTATATATATTTGATAAATTTGAGCACTAGTTAGCACGTCGTGCTTGCTGTGAAATGAACGGATCGTGTCGACATACCGAACGAAGAATAATCCTCTCGCATGGCATACTCGAGCGCAACCGGTATGCCGCTCTTTCGTATCACGAAACGAACCTGACCAACGAAACGGTCTGCAATACGCAAATCGTCTTCGGTTTTTTCCAGAAGTAATCGGTTGTATTGGAGCACGAGGGTGTTGCGGTGAACGATTTGAAGTGCGAGGTTCCTGCGAGTAAGTCGCAATTGACGATCTGCACGAGCGCTTTCCAGGAGTAAGTAGGCTTCATTACTGTTTGTCAGGGCGGGGACGATATCCAATTCGTTAGGTGTATTTTGCGACTACGAGAGCGAGTCTCAGACTTAGCTTCAGTACGTCATCTGAGAATCGAAGGTAACTTACTTGCCACTGGCAGTTGGAATCTCCAGAGCTACTCTTGGCCAAATGATGTTGGTTGCTAGTAGAAAAGCCTTGTGGAACCGAATAGCTGGTAGGTGCGATGGTATGCAGGTTGAGGCAAGATCCGACTGGAGAGAGATGAAAGATGGCGTCCGATCTAATGTGTTCAGGAACGAGCGCAGGTTGGTTGGATTGCTGAGCCATTCTGTTCTGCGATTGACGGTCCGTAGAAGTTTGTCTCGGCGAGATGACAACTCACCCAGTTCTTGTGGATCCCGTAGTATGCGACACGGAAATTTTCAGAAGTAGCACGCGATATGTGCAAGGTGTTGATGGATACTTTGTAAGCCGGCGGCAAACCTCGTCATCACGTGCAAAACTTCGGTCTCGATTTTACTCAACTTGAACTTCGGGTGAAGTGATCGGAGCTGTCATACTCATCGTACTGCCACTTCAAGAATGCCCAGAGCCAAGGTGAATCGTGGAAGGTTCAAGAAAATAAGCTGCCCCCGATGCGGCAAGAAGTTTTTCTCGGAAACCAATGTTCTGCAGCACATGAACCAGCCGTCGGGATCATGTATGTCACTTTTCTGGCACGATACTCACAGCACCCGCCATCAGGATGATTCCCCGAACCGTCAAGCTCTACCTACTCCTATTTCAATGATGGCCCGCCCTGACGTATCTGGAGACGGACGGGATGATTCTTTCGATGTTCCGGCTCACATCGAGGACGATAACCAGGGATTTGATGGGGCTGTAGATCTAGACGTCACAATGGACCCGGAGGAAGAAACGGAGGTGCCTGAAGGCTCCCGCAATGACTTTGTCGAGTTTTTCGAGGGCTCCGGCGAAACGTTTCCCGGAGGGAAGTCATTCCTAGACGATTTTAGACAAAATGAACATGCCGCAGAGCGACGAGAAAACCTCTACTTCCCTTTCGCCTCTCACGATGAATGGCAATTCGCGTCTTGGCTCCTCAGGTCACGTCTCAGCATCTCCGCCCTCGACTCCTTACTCTCGTTGAACATTGTGCGTCATTCATTCACTCTGAGAATGCAATCCTGACCCTGTTTTAGCTCAAGCGTATACCACTCTCCTTTCGAACAGGAAAACAATTACGCGCTCGTGCGGAAATACTACCTTCCGGACCTCGCTGGCTTTGTGAAACCATAATACCCGAGGGCCGGACGAAACGCGCTGTCCAACTATTCTACCGTCAGCCGCTCGAGTGCATCCAAACGCTCTTGAGCAATCCCCTGCTCGCCCCCCACATCGAATTTGTGCCTCGCAAAGTTTGGACATCGGCAGCCTTGAAGATATGCTGCATCTACGACGACTGGATGAGCAGCAATCAAGCGTGGAATATCCAGGTATGATACTCACTGGGATCCATGGTCGACGCTGATCATAAAAACAGAGTGAGCTTCCTGTTGGGAGCACACTCCTCAGGCTAGGTGTCGTACTTTCATCCGATAAGACGAATATTTCCGTCATGACCGGCAACCGGATGGCACACCCACTGCTCATAACCCTCGCGAATATCGATCCCACCATCCGCAGCAAGACATCGCTTCACGGATACTTGCTTCTCGGCTTGCTCCCCATCCCCAAATTTATTCACAAGAACACACGGGTGCCAGTGCGCAGTCTACTTCAGGACCGTCTTTTCCACCAGGCGTTGGACAAGATCCTTCGGCCGATGAAGATCGCTGCTTCTATAGGTATTATGATGAGCGACCCGATGGGAAATCTGCGGTATTGCTACACACCGCTTGTAGCATGGATTGCTGACACTCCAGAACAATCCCTCCTCGCCGGAACAAGCCCAAAGGCCTCTCTAGTCACGACAGCTGAAGCAAAGGATTTCGGTGATCCCTTTCGTCACGCTCCCCGCACTGGCTCGACCACTCTTATGACCATCCGAGTCGTTTGCGCAAAACAGGACCCGCCGGATTACAAAGTCTTTTTGAAATCGGTCAAGGAACTCGGGCTCAACGGCGTCACATCTCCATTCTGGAGAGACTGGCTTCTCTCCGACCCCGCGTCCTTCCTTCATCCAGAACCACTTCACCACTTCCATCGATTTGCGTGGGACCACGATGCTCAGTGGTGTATCGCGGTGGTAGGAGCACAGGAAATCGATTTTCGATTTTCTTTGGTTCAGACGATGGTGGGGTATCGTTCGTTCGAAGATGGACTTTCGAAACTTAAACAGGTGACCGGACGCGATCATCGCGCTGCACAGCGATATTTGATCGGTGTCATCGCTGGCGCCGTTCCGTCTCGATTCCTGAGTGCTCTTCGGGCCCTCATGGATTTCCGGTATCTTGCACAGGCACCACGTTTTACTGACGACACGCTTTGCAAGGTCTCAGAGGCCCTGTAGGAATTTCACAACAACAAAGACGCTGTCGTGCGTGCTGGAGGCCGAAAGGATAACTGGAAGATACCGAAACTGGAGTTACTACAGAGTGTCGTTCCGGATATCCGTCACGCCGGCTCTGTCATGCAATGGTCCGCGGACCCCACCGAACATGCCCACGTCCAAGAAATCAAAATTCCTGCTCGAGCGGGAAACAATCAAAATTACTACAGTCAGATCGCCCGACATCTCGACCGATCTGAAAAGTGTCTTCGCTTCGACATAGCTACGTACTTGGAGAGGAGTATAAGGGGAGAGGGACTTGGCGAGGACGACAGGGACAGCGAAGATGATGACGGAACCTTTGATCGAGACAAGGAGCACGAACCAGATGCAGAAGACGTCTCCCTCTCCGATCACTTAGGCCTAACGACGTCTGCCTCTCGAATTAATTACTTTGATATCTCCGATGCCATCTCTCGTGGTTGTATCCCGAATGCCCCGAAACCTCATTGGACCTTTTCCACAGCGACTTCCGCCTTCCGCCTTGCCTTGAAGCCTTCCCTGCGACTAAGTATAGACGAAGCCTCTGTCAAGTTCAACATCCCCGATCTTCGTCCAGCTCTTCAGAGGTACTTCCGCCGTGTCGAGACATCATCACCCCACCTCATATCTGGGGCAAGAAACAACAACGAGGTCTTCAATTTACCGTCCGATCATTTACAAATATGGTTCAAGCTTCGTGTACAGCAGATGCTTTACCACAGTAAGACTCCAGATACACCACAGACAGTGCGAGCGGTCTCGCCTTCCATCGCCAACCCCTACGGTGTATACGATGCGGTTGTCGTCAATGTGATGCCAGAAAGCCTCTGGCCGAGGCAGGGTTTAGAAGGTAAGATCTCATATACTTGTGTTATGTCTTCATTGACGTTGTATAGACCACTCGATTGTTCAGTTGTGAATGGTATTTCGCGTACTTCACACTGACTGCTTTGTTGCGTACGTACAGCGCCTCGACGTCGTTCCTCAACGTGGAAATCCATACCATCCTGGTACTGGCATGCACCTTCTCCGCCGTGCGGTCAGGTCGGACGGCAGTCGCATAGGAGATGTGATCCCCGTAACGCAGATTCGGTCTCCCGTTCACCTGATCCCCAATTTCGGTAATGCCGCACACAACCGGTTGACACATCAAAATAGTTACGAGTTGTCTACCGAGTTCTGGTTAAATAGGTATTGGTCCAAGGAACTCTACTACGCACTATCACCTGAATCGTAATAATTACGTTCGATCGTTTGTCGATTAGTCGTACTGATTGATATCGATCGATATGAGCGGGTACTTGCGGGCGCCGTTGGGGGCGTGGCAGGCAGCCTTCTAAACACGCGCGAAAATTACACACCAACGTGCCAATTCTCTACGCTCTACCCCGCCAACCCCTACATTGACTCGGACTTTATGGATTCTGAATTGCACCAGAAGCACAAGTTGAGCAACTTGAAGGTGGGTTTTGGTTCCCTAAATTGGTTCAACTTGCCAGAGTCACTCAAAAATGTGACACGTTTGCAGCCCCGACCTGTGCGTGCGCATGCCACTCCGCGGAACAACGCACAGGTGCCGTACTCACCATTCTGTTCAGTTTCGCCGTAGTATCTGAAAGGTCTTTCACAGCTCTCCTCCGTTCCGTTGGAATTCAGGAGGAAATCCGACGGCTTTCGTCCGAATATGGATCGCTTGATCGAAAATGACACCAAGGACTTTCGTTGGTGCCTCAGCAAGTCCGAGACTCAAGGACTGTTGGAAGAACTGTTCCCAGACTCTATGCTGTTCGAATGTTCCCATTTCAATATGGCTCACATTTTGCTTCGCTTGCGAAACCGGGGTTTGTATGGAATGACGTCAGGGGGAGTGGAGCGCT
>JBBPOM010000290.1:11481-32329 GCA_038091455.1 Leccinum uliginosum
CGAGGACTGTTGGAAGAACTGTTCCCAGACTCTATGCTGTTCGAATGTTCCCATTTCAATATGGCTCACATTTTGCTTCGCTTGCGAAACCGGGGTTTGTATGGAATGACGTCAGGGGGAGTGGAGCGCTGGGCTAATTTCCCGAAAACCAAGGGCGACGGAGCGGAAGCTAACATGGTGGTATTTTTCAACAACATCTTGGAGGCTGTCGAGAAAATTAACCGAGAAAAAACGAAGAAGTGCGTTTCTGTAGCGCCGTCGTTTTTGAGGATTTGACACTAAAGGGATGGTACTAGGAGATGGCATGCACAAGGGGCCAAAAAGACACTCAAGGGGTCCTACATCCAACGAAAGCCTGACTTAGTCCTCAGTCCAGACGGCGCCAAATTGGATTGGAGAGACGTGCTTGTCTTCAGCGAAATGAAGAGCAAGCACTCCGGAGGAACCTCGACGATCTCCTTTAGAGAGATTGCCGGGAAAACCAGCGTCCTCCTACATGCCCAGGATGGGAGACACGGAGCTCCCTCCCTTCGAATATTGGGCTCCAACGTCAATTTGACATTTTTTGACCGCGGAGGCTCACTTGAGACAGAGTTCATGGACATTCACACCGAACCCGAGAATTTTTTGCGCATTTTAGTTGGTCTTTCCACGGCCAACCTTGCTCAGCTCGGGTTCGATATATCGCTGCTCGACGACGCCGGGAACAAGCATGTGTTCGTCGCGCAGAAGGGGGGCTCAGAGATGAGGGAAGTCACAATCGATCGCTTAATCTTCATCTCGGATACTATGCATGGACGTGGAACGACCGTTTGGGGCGGTTCAATGCACTCGGACGACTCGGACGATGAAGAAATCAGGGCTCGCACTCGGAAGAAAGTTGTTATCAAGGACTCGTGGATTGATCCGTTGCGCAAATACACTGAAGGCGGTATTCTACAGGCGCTGAATGCTGCAGGAGTCAACGGCGTCCCTATACTGGTACACGAGGAACAAGTCCAGGGTCCTCATCCAACCTGTCAAGACACGTTCTTCAACAATTCCACCCATCTACTCCGCGCTCTTCTCTCGGAAGCCAACCGCAAAGCGAACCAGCGCCGATACCAGCTACGCACCCTCTCTCGTCTTATAACCACCCCCGTTGGAATTGACATCTTAAACTTGTTCAACTCCCTTGCTGAAATCCTGGTAGTCTTCATCGATTATATCCTCAGTATGTCATCGTCTGGTTATCTAATTCATCTACTTCAAACTAAAGTATTCCAGCCCATGAAGATGCGGTCAAGAAAGTGTCGATCCTCCACCGAGACATAAGCTTGTTCAACCTCCTCCTCGCCCTCTGGGATGGATCCGATGATCGCTTGGAATTTCTGGACGTCCTCCCGGAGGAGACTCGTGGACGCCTTCGCGAAAGGATACAGAAAAACGTGTCCTATCGTGGCCTTTTCGCCGACTGGGGTTATGCGGTTCCTATCGAATCGCCTTCGTCCCAGCCCACTACCCAGCCCACTACCCCCGATTCAGGATATGATTCGATCGAAGGCGACGTCGATTTAGCTCGTTTGACCTGTGGGGAAGGTGCTGTTCCGGCACAGCTCCGTAACTCGGAGAAAGATGAGCCAAATATCAGTCAATACGTCCCAATTTCGAAGCTCGGAATTCAACATGAAATCAAGCTGCAGATGGCGGGGGAGCCGGTGAATTCCGAACGACCTTCCATTGACAATGACCCGTTGTGCCGCACGGTAAGATTGCTTTACTGTTTATATTTCTCTTGATGTTTGATTGAAGTCCCATCTTTCGTTTAGGGAACGTGGTCGTGGATGGCGTTGGAGTTGGTAGTCGCAGGGCCTGGGACACCTGTGGTTCATCGAGCTGCCCACGACCTCGAATCGTTGTTCTATGTATTCGTTGGAGTTTGCGTTCTTTTCGAGCAGCCTCACAAAATGAAAAAAGGGGACCAAGCGTCGTGTTTCGATAAATATTTCAACTCGTTTCGTCCTAGCAGCACGAAGACAACGGTGATCCAGTCTGACGTTGGCTGGGCATACAGTATCCTTCCCCACATCTCACCCTATTTCCGCCCGTTGATCCCGCTCCTCAACAAATTACGCAAGAGGATAATCGTCCCGATGAGGTACTTGGATGATCGACTCATCCACAAGGGGGACGAAGTTACACATAAATTCATGTTCGACGCCTTTCTTGATGCACTTTGTAACCTAGGGGACGAGGGCTGGGTAAAGGTCCCACCTCCTCCGGATGCTGATGACGGACCACCACCAGCCCCAGCCCCAGCCCCAGCCCCTTCCGCAGCCCCTTCGCCGGAGACCTCCTCCTCGTCCGACAGTTTCGATCCTGATGATGAAGGATCATCCGCCGTAGAGTCAGTAGGATGTTTCCTTCCTCGTCATATACGACGTCCCAGTCCCCTCCGTGATATCAGTGGATCAGGCTTTGATGATTCCCAATACGCAAGTTCCTCGAATTCTAATCGAAGACGATACTCGAACATTGACCCCAGTGATCTTCCTACTCGCAGCGCAAAACGTCCTCGACGATCACCGGGACCCCCCAGCCCTCGTTCACGCTCGCGCGCATAGTATTCTTTCTGTGTTCATGCACTGCACCTTCTTCTACGATACGAAGAGTCATCGCTTTGATTCAGTCCAACTGCAATTCCGTACTCGCTCTTTTAAAAGTATGAATGTGATACTGTGTTTTTTTAGCAATATTTCTCTTTGTTCTTTGTTCTTTATTCTTTCTTCAACGTTTCACTTTTTTTTAAAAACCCTATTTAACACTGTACTCGTGTGGTGCAGGACACTTCAGTAGTAGGTTGTAGTCGAAGTTCATTACGTTTATTTATGCCTTGTTGTAACTTGCAATTTTACATAAATGACACACTCGCGTTTGCTGAACATAAAAAGCTGGCGCGCTTTTACATGAATCCCCGGCACTCCCTGCGTTCCCTCCTCCAGCCATGCCTCCGAAACGCAGAGTGGCGCGGATCGACTCTGATTCTGATGGCGAGGATGATGATGAGGCGTCAGTCTCGAAGCGTTCAAGAGCCGAAGTCGAAGAACCTGGTACCCCTTCTAGTCGCGGCGCCGAGAGTTTGCTCACAACCGTCTTCAGAATCTCCAGTGTCTGCCTCGAGGCATTCAAGGATTGATGTCGAAGAACCCGGTATCCCTTCTACCCTTCGTGGCGCCCAGAGTTCCTGCTCACGACCCCCTTCAGAATCTCCAGTCCGACGGTCCTCGCGCAATGGAAGAGGAATCGGCGGTCGGATAGCTCAGATGCAAAATCTCGAGCGGATCCAAGCTGTAGGGAGACCTAGGTCAAAGCGCCAAATCGAACTCGACGCTCTGACAATAGACCAAGAGGTGAACCCCATGGCTCCTACCCCTAGGATCAACTTGGAACCGCCCACGATCCCCTGTCCACGACCCCGTCAATCAAAGCCCAAGAGCCCACAAGAGCCTTCTGCACCATCGAATGAAACGTCTGTCGTTCGACCTACTTTTGCTCTAGCGGAACCGGGTCGGCAGTTCGGCTTCAAGTTACCAGGTGGTCGTGTCAGTCCTGAGGATCATTCGCAAGGTGTCATGGACCCGTCCCCGCCGCCCACCTCTCGCGCTAGCTCGACTTTCTCTGGGCGTGTCTCCCGTACCTCTACCGCCCCCACTTCGCCTTCAATCCGTTCGTCCACTCAAGATGGACAAGGTCTTCAGCGTCGTCGTTCTTCTCATTTGCAAAGGCTTGCGCTCGCTTCTCAAGTAGGTCTCGAGGCACCTCCCCGGAAATCTCGTGTCCCTCGTATGTTTTTCAACTTTATGGTAATATTCACGTTTAAATTTTGACAGGTGAGGACGGAGGAGCGGTGGCACGCCAGCCTCCTCCGCCCCGCAAGGGTGTCACTGCCGCGGCCGCGTTATTCGATCAGCCAATCGCTGAACCGACTAGCTCTCTTCCATGCCATGGCCATGTGGGTCTGCCCTCTACTCCGTCTTCTTCCTCACTGACTACCAGCATCAACCAGGGGCACAGCATATTCGCAAATGACCTCGGTGCGGCCGATGACATTGAGATTGACGAGATTTCACCAAGTGAAGATGATCGGGCTGCAGAAGCGGCACTTCGAGATGAAGGTGCAGTCCCACGCACTGCTCAGTCAGAACGTTCAGGTAAATTTTCACAACCTCGAGGCACACATGCTAACTGGAGTACCTCAGTTGCTCGGGCGCCAGCACGGGTCACGGCGTCAAGCCACTCAAACCAACCCGAAGAAGGTATACTTGTAGTGGCCAACTGCTCGGAAATTAAGTTTGCTGATTGTTGGCTGACAGCCGACCTGAATCCACCCGAGGACTCTATTGAAGATGTTGTAGCTCATCACCGTCGGCGCAATCCTGCTCCCCGCCTCCCAAGCACCTCACAGTTGGCTGCCGTTAGGCACCAGCAACGTGCTAGTATCTCGACTACGCATTCGTCGAGGAGCACACCGGCGGTTGTATCAAGCCAAGGTGAAGTTGCGGGACCACCGCAAACCCAATCCGATCGGCGCCATCAACAACGTGCTATCTCGACTACGCGTATCTTACAGAGCACGCCGGCGGTTGCATCAAGCCAAGATGAGGCTGCGCAATCACCCGAAACCCAATCCAATCGTCGCGATGAACCCAGTCGACCCAAATCTCGCATCAGTGAGGCTGTGACTCCATCCCAGCTGCAGTTCTACCCCCCGGCTTTCCGTGATATCATCGAGCGAGCTAAACAATTCTCACATTGTGATGCGGCGTCAATCAATGCATTCCCGCATCGAACCGAATTCAATAAGCATGTTCAAGAATACGTTGATGAAGCAATCCAGGAAAGGCGTGCTCATTCGCTCCTTGTCCCTGACGGTAAGTCTTCTGTTCTATCGGACGTTACAACTGATCATTCTCCACACAGGCTGGTGGCCACAATATTCGAATGATATTTGTAAACTAGTAAGTTGCCCATTAAGCACATGTATCCTACTGACCTGACGCGACAGCTTTGGGAAGATCTCGGAAATTGGCGATCTGCGCTGAGGAAGAAAGCACGCGTGTTCGTCACACAACGCTACTCGTGGGACCCGGAAAATCGCCGCGAAGTAAACAAGGAAATTGCCAACGAACTGCTAGGCGACAACGGGCTATTTTTGCGGGACGGCGTGGATGAGGAGGTAAGAATTCTTGAACAATGCTAACGGATACTTATTTGCAATGAACATCACAAGGGAAGGACGAATAACTTGGCCCACCCTGCACTAGCAGGGCTCGTCGTCGATTTTTTTTACAATGGTGACAAGAGCATCGGCAAGCAATTTCCTGAAGTCTTCGAGAAGGAGGTGCCTAGGGTCGCGGTTGCAATTGCCGCCACTGCGGTAACATGTTACTTGGGAGATCGTGATTTCTCTCACTAAATAACCTTTATAGCTGAAAGTTGTTCTCAACGAGATGGCGTCGTCGCAAGGCGAGGTAAATTTCAGGGTCGCAACATATTCCCCAATATACCTGGAGATGTTAAGCTTGATGACGAAGTGTGATACGTCCGTGGTACATGCTGCCAAGACCAAGACGCTCCGATGCAAATGGGCTGAAATGGGAACCGGGTATTTCTTCACTTCTAATTCATTAGCTACTGCGATACTTACTCGTTGTGGCAGTGCGTCGCAAGGTGCTCAAACTGCGGGAGTGGGGTCATGTGGTTTTGATGTCTTCCCCGATTGATTATATTGATTCTTTGTAATTTTCATACAATAATGATTGATTTCAAGAATAAGTTCTATCTATATGCTGTCTGGCATTCAATGTTCGTGTCCAGTATGTCATACTACTAGTAGCAGTGCCGACAAGCTAGGCTAGTCTGTCATAGTCTTCTAGGTACTAACCAACCACCTGGAACTGACAGTGCTGACAGGCTAGGGCTAGTCTGTCACAGTCTCCTAGTCAGCAAACCAGTGCTAGTTCTGTCCAATATCTCTAGACTAGGCTATTCTGTGTCAAATCTGGAGCATGTGTGGACAGAGCTAGCCAGTTAGGTACCTTTCTGGAGGGTCCTGGGCACTGTCCCACTGGCAGGTTGACCAGACCTGGACAGCCTGGACAGAGAGGGGTGAATTTGCTGATGATATGATACAATCAAAGGTTTATCGAACTTCGTTTACAAGACAGGAGAGCGGAACGGGAACGTGAAGGTGTTAGTCGATGAATGGGTCTGTTCCATACTATTGTTACAATTGTGTGATTGACGAACAATTAACCTGGATATTTAGCTATGGGTTGTTCTTGGAATGGCAAATTTCGAGATGGGAAATGTGTTTCACATCAGCTATAGTGGGAGGACTTCAAGGAGACTGTCCTAAATCCCAACAAACGGTTCTTGGATTGGAACAAGATGGTTTGGATAGATTGCGTGATTGGTGGGATTGATTATACAATCGATCATCGGTGAGCAGCAGTTCAAGCATCTCCAAAAATAAATTTGACAGATTGATCATATTTGATTAATCAGATGTGATCAGAATCCATACGGGCTCTCCACTGATGAATTTGATATATACGAGCACAATATCAATTCTTTGGTGCGGCTGGTCCAGTTCTGGCCCCCGATTTCGCAGGTGCGATCGGCGGCATCGAAGCGCGATGTTCTGCATCACCTGCGAGTCATAGCTACCATGCGGAATGGATATGCGCCAGCAATCACGCTGTTAGAGGAGGGTCAGGAAATACCGGAAAACTGTGTTCTCAAGCGTAGCCACAGTGATCGTGGTTCCCACGTCATATTACCATCTACAGATCTATCCCTGCGAACCTGGGATTACCTCAAAAGTCAGATATACTCTGATGAGATTTGGATGAAACAGGAGTATGTTTGAAGCCTGCAAGAGCTCAGAGAGTGCACTGAGGGCATTCATTATTGGCAGCAGAATCATATCTGTCGTCCACACGGTCAAGTCAAAGACAGAAGCCACTTTGAACTACCGTCATGTAGGCTCTTTTCTGACACTTGATGAGATACAGTAAGTATCAAATTATTACATATCGTTTGAGCATACAACATGCTGACAAACATGTGCAGTCAACTTATGTCAAGGGAAAGTAGGCCCAGAATCTGGAAGGAATGGCGTAACTGCATTGTCAATCCTCAAGGTGGTTCTAGCACAGTGCAGAAAGCTGGAAAGGAGGAATTTGACGATTTCATAGTCAGGACATGGTCACAGCTTGTGCGACAGGAGACAAGATCAATGGGGGGGAAGCCCTCCATTGCAAGTTTTTGCAGGATGGATATAGTGATCAGGATGTCAGACGCAAATGAACCGCCACAATATTTTGTCAATGAAGTAGCAAGGATGCTAACAACCAGCCTATGGCTCAAGGTCCACCAGAAATCCATGGAAAGGATGGCCGACTCGTTTTCCATGTTGTTCAGGAAGTGGCTTTCTGATGCGATTAATCCATACATAGTCTAGATACCATGGCAATATTAACACGCGTGCGAGTGAAACACCAGTGACTGTTAATGGTCCCTGGAAGGTAATGTATGGAGTCATCTAGCTATTCAAATATGTGGCATGGATGTATATCCAACACGTTTCCAGAGGCTATGTATACATCGTAATCGCTGGCGCATATATCATCGAGATTGATGTAATTGAGGATCATTCGCATGGTTAGCCCACATGGATATCTGGCATTCGATGTTGTTACAGCCTATCCCGAAGGAATAATTCACGGTGATGTAGGATGGTAGATATTCCAGAAGCTGGAGCACGCATTAGAGCACTTTTATATGGATGCAGACACCTACTAAATTTGGCCCATCACTATATATACTATCCAGTTGCAGTGCCCGAGCACGTGCTTGTGCTGTTGTTACTAAGCTCTGCGTACCTTGGAGTAGTTCGCAGGTCCTCTGACGCTGATATTAGTGACTCGAGCACATGCTCGAGCCACGTGCGTTAGCATCATATATCTATGCAAATTGGCCTTGTACCATATCCATACAAATACATTGCCTGAACATGTGCTCTGTGGTGGGGTATCTGCACAAATAATTCTGTGCGTTTTTTCGATCCAGCGCGCTAAAATAAAATCATTACCTCATGCGAAAATCATGGTAGACTTTGAACTCCCAAAAAATCTGCGCGATTTGTTTTTTTTTGCTTGGGCGTGCACGGTTACTGTAACTTAGTGCGCGCGATATCATAGACCGCGAATTATTGCATGCAAAATACAAAATACCATGCTACAGGAATACAGCTGCCTACAGGTAATAGGTAAACAGCAGTGAAGCTCAATGTGCCGAGATGACGCGAAGGAGTCCGTCGCCAACAGTACTCCGAGTCTCTGCTTTTTGCGAGACCTGGAGACAACAATGCTGAGACGATCTTGGCTGTAAGATCCTCGATATTACTGGCAGGAGGGATAAGGGGACAGGCGGAGATATCGACGGAGAATGGTTGTGGAAGATTGTCCCATGGTGGCCAAGTGCTATTGACTCACACGATCACTTGCCATATCCGATACGACACCGTCTATTTCAAATTCCCTCCGACTCCCTCGTCCACCGCACTCCAGCTAGCGACTGAGCACTAGGTGATGCCAGCCTGCTCCTGTTGCATTGGCCGTGCCGTAACAGTAAGCAGCCATTGGAAAACCAGTGGACACCAGCCATTGCCTGCCTCATGAGCGCCCTGGCAATCCCCACACCTCCCACGAGTCCCCTCAACACACCTGACGGAGAACGACGAGATGACGCCACAACACGACAATCCCGGTGCCTGTGGGTACAGGTTACGTTGTGGGTACCAATCGTCTGCCCGCACCAATACCCGTGGTGGGTTCACCTGCAAGAACATCTGCACGACGCGACACGACGACAATTTGCCGCATGCACATACCAAACACCGACGCAACGGCATGATATGGCACCATGACGTGACAACGATGAATGACACGAACAAGTGGATGCACAACGACGGTGTGCCACTACGTCTCTGAAGCCTTTCCATAACGTGCGGATAAAGAAGGTCTGGTTGCCACAGAATGGGTGCAGCTTACTGCGGGCCAACATGACGGATGGTAATACCCGTGAGGGCCACGACTTCCGTGCGATTTCCTCCGAGTCATATGTAGTTTAGAATAATAACGTCTACCACTAAGACGACGACTACTAGTCCTAGAGCGGCAGGTATGGTCAATTCCATTGGGCGGGCTAGGTAGAAAATGTCATTCAAGGGACAGACTGTTGTGCAAGGACAGATTCGCGCACCAGGTAATGATTCTATTTTAGCGCGCTGGATTATTTGTGCAGATATTCCGTCATAGTGCTCGGGAAGAGTCTACCCTGCCCGTATCTCATTAGGAACATTCACCACACCTTTGACACAGATATGCGTGGCTCGAGCAGGTGCTCGGGCATGTTTGACGTAATCTAGATATCTATGCAAATTGGCCTGGTACTGTAGCCATACACCTACATTGCTCGAGCATGTGCTCGGGCACATTTGACTCGGCCATATCCTATTGGGAATGTTCACCGTACCTGCAATACAGATATACGTGGCTTGAGCATGTGATCACATTTGACTCGGCCATATCCTATTGGGAATGTTCACCGTACCTGCAATACAGATATACGTGGCTTGAGCATGTGATCACATAATCCAGATATCTATGGAAAGTGTCCCAGTACTGTATCCATACAGGTACAATGATGCTCGAGCATGTGCTCGGGCATATTTGACTGGGCCGCATCTCATTGGAAACATTCACCAGACCTTTGATACAGATATCAGTAGCTCGAGCACGTGCTCGAGCAACCTTCATGTAGCGCAATGCATATACATACATGTCCACTCCTCGAGCATGTTATCAGCAAGATTCGACTGAGACATTTGTGATTGAGAATCATTCACATATCATATAGCATGTAAGTTACTACTCCTGGTTAGTAATATCTCTCCATAAGATATAAGATCATCTAATCATAAAGGGTCGTTCGCAATTCCTCTAACACAGTATCCTCTACACCTTTAATATCGCCTTGAGATCGCAAATAGGCCCCGGTTCCCACCAAGCGCTCTTCAGCAGATCCGCTGCTGCATCATTCACCTTCAAGCCCTTCTTCAGCTTCTTAATGATCTTCATCGCCTCTTCACGCTCCCTTTGAGTTTCAACCACCATTATATCACTGCTCTTCAGGGTCGGCGTTTGAGACTCCACTTCAGCGTTCGTATACTGCGCGTGGTCATCCATCATGGCGATAAGGGCCAATATCGGCCGCATTCGGAATATTCCTATTGATCTGTTATTATTTGTAAACAAAATATTTGCAGTTGAAACATGTACGTACGTGATTTGTCACTCGCCATGTTTGGTAGTGCAAGCACCATCCAGACGACATACCTTAGAAGTGTGGGATGCGATGCATTTGTTGCCATGAGCCCACGCAGTGAGCTTTTGTCGTCCATCGTTGATGAGTCATAGCCCAGAGATAACTCAGTCAATGCAGAGTGGAGTACGAAAGGAAATGGCTGCCGGAGGTCACGCCATCCTGTGGTGTATAAACCATATGGTTGGCACCAGGAGGCTGAATGCTGCGATCGTTCAGAGAATGTAAATCATAAATTGTCATCGGAATCACACTGAAACGGACTCATAGTGTGTCGCCGCATTCCAGAACCACGGCACCCAAGTGATACTTTGCGAAAGAAGTTTCGAAACTTGAGAACATGCTATCCCATTCCTTGAATAACCCCTGTCTCGTGCTTGGAGAGCTTTTCCGATTCCCAATGTATGCCCAGATCTTGCTTCTGGACCTGACAGTAACATAGGTGCATAGACCGCCAGCATCGTGATGTGGATACGTTAGAAACCCCCCGTGAGTCATGAGGTCCCATCCCTGAAGGCGCTCGGAATTCCCGAGGATAGACTGTACCCCGTAGAACTGCTTTCCCCTGTTTTCCGCTGCAGCGGGGACGTGACAGTCGTTCATTGTTGCCAACTTTGCATTCACATTGTCAGACAAAGACCTACAGGAGAATAAACCGATGAACAGATTGGCGGAAATCGATACATGTACCGCACAAATATAGGGACATCTGACTGTGTGTTGGGAACTTGAGGTCGAGGAGATTACAACATTCCTTGGGCATCACTGCCAGACCAATAAACCCTTCTAGGGTCATGTTTCAGTGAATCTTTGAGGAGTCACCACGATCTTTCTTGCGCTGTTCTCCTGCACATATGATTGCATCTGAAAAGAAAACTTAGAATGGAACGATCCCAGTTGGGTATCTTGACAAACCTTGCACAGTGACATTTTGGGACATGGTGGGCCGATAAAGCTTTATATCATCGATAGAGAACCCCATTCGCAGTCCTAGTTGCCATCCACGAACCAACATGGCTGATCTGTGCGAAAAACCATCTTCAATGGCTATAATTAACTTCGAAACCATTTTAGGATCTGGCGTGTATGAAAGCTCGATGATCATTGGCCGGTTGGGGTCGTACATGGCCAACTGAGCCTTTGGGGCCTTAGCCATGTATTCTACAATTCTGGAATCCTGAAGGCACCATTCAGCTCGTCGTAAGAATTGGTCTCCCGGTCACATACCAGAACACTGAACCATGGTTGATATGTGGTAACACCGAGGTTCTCCCATTGAAGCTCTTTTGCATTGTTGGGACAGGTAATCCCGTCTTTCAGGGACCTGAACCGCATGACTTATGCAGCATCAGTTGCGGTTGACAGGTAGTAGTATAAGACCTGTCGTGACTTACCTCTTCTGCGCTTGATTTGTCTTTGTTCCTCATCAGCATCGTCATCATCATCCAGTTCTGCCTGATCTTTGGCGACCGCCGGCACTTCCTCATGATTTTCCTGCTCATCCTCCTCTTCTTCTTCATCCTGCTCCTGTTCTTTGTCCTCTTCCTTGTTCTGGTCCTCATCAAGTTCGTCCACGTTATCTTCATCATCATCCTCAGATTCTACTGTCTCTTTTTCCTTTCCTTTCTTCGTTGGCTTCACATTCTGCACACATGTGACGACTATTTTCCCGGTGCCCTGAAATATCATCATGTAAATTGGTTGATTGACTGTAAATATCCACTGTCGATTCATGCGTACCTTTAACACCGCAGTCATATTTCTTGATTCCCGTTGCTGCTGTACACGTCAAGGGGAAATGGTCGATTAGCACATGGTGTGTACAGACTAACTCGATCACATACCACCCGAGTTCTGTCTGCTGGTGGAATCGGTGCTGCTGATGTTCCTACCATCACGCCCTCCTTAGGAAACATATTCTACATATTCCGTTTGATAATAAGTTATGAAATTCCAAAAAAGATAGAAATACGTACCTGAAGAATATATTGGAGTTGGTGCACCAATAATCCATATAGTCAGGGATCCTCGTGATCGGTCTTGAGCTCCACAGATGCGATATGGATTTGTTCTTCATGGAGGGCATTGGAAGCGACTAACTGAATCCCTTTCACAAAGCATGGCGCTGGAATGCAGAATTCACCATCTATATTGAGATGGAGAGGAGTCAGTGGATCCCAAATCTCCCAGTCCCTTTGCCCTTGCGATACTATATGGATCGCTGAGGGCACCAGGTATATGTCTGGGGAGCGACAATTGTATGTTCATATGCATGGAGGAGCTTGATCACCCATGAAAACCTTCATAACAAGAGGAAATATATCTGGAGAAGTTTTTGGGCGAAGAAGAATATGCGGGTAAGCGGTGGAGGACATTGGGAAAATGGATGTGGGTGAATAAAGTGAACCAATGAAAGCGCTGTGCCGAACTTATTTATGTTCGATTACAGTTGGCACTGCCACCATGTGGTGCGACAATAATTTACCATAAGGGGCACTGTGGAATATGTGGACCGTCTGGAATTTGTATTGATCCCTTTACTATTGTACACTATGAGTGGAGATCAGACCAGTTTTGAAGGGACATTTCAAGATGGCGACATATGTTCGAGCAGTTGGAATATAAGGCATAGGCTACTGAAGCTCGTGGGGGAGACCTGCATATCCGTATGCAGGTGCTCGAACTGCGAAACAATAAAGCATCATACCACGTGAAGGTACACGTCCGCATGCACAAGAAAGGGCTGGAACATGTGGCAGAGATGCTGTAATATTTATTTATTACATACAGTACAACATATACTGCTTCACATCCAAAGGTGTTCGAGCAGCTATTATAAGTTGTACATGACCTGGGAACGATTCGGAAGTATGCAGGGCCAGGTATAGCAGGTGCTCGAGCACTTGGAATGTATACATAAGATGCTGAACCACGTCTGCTAGATATAATGCACTGCAACAAGGCCCACAAACACCTTTCAGATTCATGTAAATATATGCTACATTGTGCGGGAAATATTCGCTATCATGTAGGTCGTCATCGAATCTCCATTATAGATGTATACATACGGTGGTTCCGAATCACGTTCTATATACTTCGGCATTTTCATTCATCCCCAGGTTCCGTAACACGTTCCGGATATACTGCGGATATCTACAACACATAGAATTACAACTGCCATCCCTCACATTATTAATCGCCATCCAAAAGTGCTGACAGCAACATGAATACCTTCCGTGTTTTGCGGTCTATATCTCTTTTTTGCTTCCGGAGCCTCTCCAAATATTGTGCGATTTGCTGAATCGATCTCTGGAACAGGGGCACCTTTTTTGACTGATTCCATATAATTGGTCGTAGGAAAAAACTACTTCACTACTCACATTTCTGAGATATGACACCATGTGATTGAGCTCTTCCTTTTTTGATTTCAGTTTTAGAATGGTTTTCATACCATCAGATAACTGTAGATGCTGTGTAACATTGAAAGGCAGAAATTGAGCCTGATAACTCACCTGTGTCTGCACCATCTCGTCATCATTCTTGCACGCGACGGCGATATCTTGCACCCATTGCGATAATTTGAATAATTGTTTGTCAAGATAATGGTCATCTTTGTCAGAAGGAATTTTAGACAACATGGTGGATCGCTGACATTCCACATCAACTGTAGATTTGATGACCAGAGTGACGTGGGAAAAATGATATGGGGACGAAGGGTCAGTGTTTCTTTTAGCGATGAGCTGCATTTTTGGCTCGTCTTTTTCTATATCCCTCCCTTTCCCCTTCTCTCTGTTGAGCGCATCCCTTCTTTTGACGTTGTGTTTATCTTTTTTTGACAAGGCCTCATCCTTGTCCTTGTCCTTGTCATTGTCAATTTCTCTCTTCTTTCCCTGGGGCTTCTTTCATTTGCGTGCCTCTTTTTTTTCGACATTCTAATCATCCAGTTTAGATGATGCCTCGTTATCATCATCTTACATCCATGAAGCCAAAAGATCAGAAACATGCAGATGATATATCCATTGATTGAACTACCTGGTACCTTCCCCTGAGCCTGTTGGGGAATGACATGACTCTTGCCACTTGATAACAGGTTTAATGTCACTTGATCCTCAGGCAACACTGAATCAACTATGTCCATTGAGGCAGATGGGACATCAGCTGATTCAGTGACTGGTGAAGAACTCTGCTCGACATTGGAAACCAGCTGTACTGCTGTAACAGATCGTTCGTCAATAGACCCTTTGTGTGATGTCATTGGCAACCTGGTACAAGTGGTGAAATGGACTGACAAGTTTGGGAACCATATCTGGAAGACGTAAACGTCTCTATGAACGGATGGTCAACCATGCTTGTGGTGTCATGCTGCATCTCCATTTCACTATATCCTATATGAACGTGAGGGTCATGAACATTATCTGTCAAATAATGATAATTGGCCTACTGTTGTTGTCTTTTGTGACATTGGATGGATTCGAATCTGACATATACAGTTTTGGGAATTTTGCTATCACATCATCGATTTTATTCCCTTCACCCCTGGTGTGTCTTCCAATTTCATGATGCGATGTTTGTCTCTCGATAGAAATTGCCACCTCATGCAATGTCATACTGTGTAGGGCTTTGTCGTTTCTGATGTGAAGTCCTTCTGGAGGGATGAATGGGCTATCATCATTTACGTCCTGCATCTCTGAATTCAGTACATTGTCAATGTTTCAACCGATCAAAAAATCATCATACATGTGGTGTCATTATAACGGGGCTCCTTTCCACGTTTGGTGGAACAAATGGCCTGTCATCATCCTCCTGTTGTAGATGTGAAGTCAGTATCCTGTTTATCTGATCAGCCATTTTAATATTTATCGTACCTGGAGATTGCTTGGAAATATTTCTTTTCCATTGTCACACACATTGTGGAAACCATCAAATCGTTCATATTCTACGAAATGAATGGATGTTGGTATGGACGGGGAACATCTGATTGTAACACATTGCACTATGTACCGACACATTACTTACACTTCAATGAGATGGATGTGATCGATTCATCAAATCCAATTGCAGATTGTGCACCACAGATGTTCGGAGTCACAGAACGCCTCTTGCTACTCCATTCTTCCCCTTCGTCATCATGCAGACACTTTTGACCAGCAGATGGTTCGTCGGTGTTGCTCCAATCTAGGATGATCGTCAGCCCATTTCAGTGAATATAAAGTAAAGAGATACCACGGAAGGAATCTTCGGGCATCATTCCACCTGATTGAAGATCAGACACCACCTCATCGTCGATTTCAGCATCGACGGAGAATTGACTCTCTGGATCATAAATATTCAGTAGTCGTGCTGGGTCGTTAGGACTTACTACGTGACACCCTTTCTTTCCCCTTACCCTTCCGCTTCTTCTTCTTCTCGATCGATCGTTTGGGAGTGGGAGGCGGGATGACTACAGCAGTGAATTTAGACATGGGATCTTCTTCCATCTCAACATCTAAGGGGAGTGGACTTCCTGTATTACGTATGATCAATAATCTGCACTATGAAGGAGGATTTATCACTTACTACTAGTTGTCGATCGTCCTTCTTCTTTCACTGGATCTCCTTATCTGTCGATGTGTCGTGTGGCACGTCTAAGATGGGTGAGCCTGCCGATTCCTCTGTGATAGTTGGTTGAGAGTGCGGGTCATCTGCACCGTTAAATGTGGTGTCATCAGTTGAACATTGATTGGTGGTGTGTGGAATCCTACCAGATGGTCCATCGTTGTCTTCCTTTTGTGGGCAAGTCATTACCCCATCTCGATTTCGCCATTCAACCCACGAGGAGACTATATGCGGTTAGTATTAATTATAAAAATGTCCCAAATGTAAACCCATACTCACTCCAATGATCACTCAAGACATTGTTATACCATCTAACGACCACCTTCCAAATATGTTCTAAATCTTGGGTTGACAGAGCATCCATGTTGTAGAAGTACGTTTCACCCCCGAGTTCTTCTGGAATGTACTGGTAGTACGATTCCCAGTCTGTTGATAGAGGACAAAATGATCATATCAGTTGACGTTAGTATTTGCACTACTGATCATCTGCTTTCGCGCACCAAAATTGTCGAGCGACATCCGTTCGATGTTTACTGCACAGCGCAACCGAAATTTATTGACCGACAAAGGATCGTGGCTGCTGATCAAGAACTCGGTGATCAGATATTTGTTGAAATTCGCGGACCGAAAACTCCCCAGAAAATCGTGTGAAAATTCTTGGCAAGGGCGGATGAGGCTTTCTATGACGTTGTCCAGGTGAACTATCATAAGCCCCAGGGCAGGATAAAAATGTGTATAGTCCTCCGATTTACAATTCTTGAACTTCGTGTACAGCTTGATAAGTAGATAATACTTCCAGAGGAACCGCAAGAGATGGTCATAGTAAAACGCAGGGACAAATGCGTGGTGTTTCGGTGTCTGGACTGGATGATAGAAGTTAACTGCCTTGATTTCGCAAATCTCGTTATTGAAGGGGTGAACGGAGTATCGTATCTGAGTGATGTAATCCATCAAACGGGCAGTAGGCTTCCTCTGTGGCCAATAGTAGTCAGACATGTTACGCAGTAGTTGTGATGGAGATGGTTCCAATGAGAGTCTGTTTACAAACTCCGCACTTAGCATTTAGCATTATAGCAATATAAAGATCCATATATGGATGTTGACGGCATATACCATTTAGAACGTTCTTGAAATACCTACTATAAAGTTCAGTATGCGGTGGACCAGTAAATGTAGGGACAACGACACTGATATTGTGAGAACATACAATGGTTTCAATTTTTATCCACTTTAAATTATGAGGGTATACATGATATAGATGCCTCGAGTTTCTCTAATGGTTGCAACCTGTTGCAACTGAGTAACCATTACTCGAGCACATGCGGGGGTAGATAGAACTGCGTCTGAACAGCCTGTCAATTGTTCTCAGAGTCGGAAATGCAGGTCATGGGTGCCCGAGCACCTGCTCGGGTACATAAATATGTCTAATTGTTGTTCCAGTCCTCGAGTACATTTTCATCCATTGTAATCGGTTTCACAGCTGCCAAAATCACTATCATCGTCTTCTACACACTACAACATGCGAGTGAAAATAATTTGGGTCCATTGCAGACAAATACACAACACGGGCGGTATGGTACGAATCGGGAACGAGACAGATGGGACGCAAGGATACGACACTTATTCAGACTCACCATCCTCCTCATCCTCGGAAGAACTCTCTGTGTCATCCTTGGGCAACCGCCTACCTGCCTGGCTGCGCGTTCGAATGATAGTGCGCCCAATTTGCTTCATGTTCTTCCCCTTCCCCTTCCCCTTCCCCTTCCCCTTCCCCTTCCCCTTCGTTTGTCCCTGGACCTTCTGTCCATCCTCATCCTCATCCTCATCCTCATCCTTCTCGTCTGCCATCAAATGCTTGTTGAACTGGTATCCAACTAGAATGATACTTAGAATATTGCGCAGGTCCTGTCGGATGGATTACGACTCACAGTCATCGTCCACCTCCACTGGTGGGCTGTAGAACGCCTTCATCAGGGCGAGGAGCTTCCTTGCCATCGGCAGAGCATTATAATCCTGCTCGTCAAGGATGAATCGCATTCTGAGCACCATCGCCAGGTTGTCGGCGAGCGCTCCGTCGAGTTGTAGGCCATGTGTTTTGCATAGTCTTGGCTAACGGTTGCAATTACTGTTCCTCGCTGAATTTGTAGAGGTTCGTGGTCTTTGAAGACGTAGTGACATCGCCTATTGAGAAGGAGACTTACTAAGGGACAGTTCATCTGGAACCGAATCTGGGAAGTCTATGCAGGACATTGGGTATGATGGGATGTGTATATGTATGATAGAGATGATTGTAAGGGTTGAAGAACAAGTCAATCATCGTAGTCTGTCTGAATTTGGGTGATTAGGTAATCATAGCGGCAAGTCCCGACTCCATTCCCGACTCCGCAAACACAAATGAATACCACGCCATGAGTTAAATCTGAAAAACATGCGTGCAGTGCTAATATTGTACTGGGGTGCAGAGGACTGATCCAGAGTCAGGGTTTGAGGCAGAGGAGTGCAGGCTTCCGGCCCCAGGCTGTTCATATAAATGAGTCAGTTTCCAGTAGCATATATTCCCCTCCTCATTCTCATGCACGTAAGCTGCAATTATTGCAATCTGTAGCTATAACTGTTTGGCGTTGGTGAATGGAGTATTTGGGATACTTCGATTTAATGTATTCATAGCGTTGGGTATGTTACGAGCACTCAGCATCAACATCGGCATATCTATTATAAACTTACATCAACATTCTGGAGCTCGAGCACGTGCTTGGCCGGAATATAAATGTGTAACCTTCCGCTAATATCGTGCACAGATAGAATGCATGCCAATGCATGCGCTCGTACATGTGCTTGGCCACTGTCTTAGATGGGTAGCAGTGTCCCGGGGACCTTCTGCAATGTTGTTCAATCGATATGGATCACCCGAGCATGTGCTCGAGCAGCTGTGATGGTCATATGGATATTCAAGTCCCTGGATATTGGTACATGACACGACATGTAGAAGCTCGAGCACATGCTCGGCTGCGCTATAAATGTGTACCTATGCCCGGATATCTCATACAGATAGTAGCGTGCTAGCTATTCCCCGCGGGTCCAGATAGGTACCAGTGTCTCGGGACCTTCTGCAATGTTGGGCAGGCAATAAGGATCGGCCGAGCATGTGCTCGAGCAGCCATAATGGTCATATAGATATCTGAGTCCCTGAATATCTTTCCATGATATCCACCTGTTCGTGTGCTTTTCCAAGAAGGTAAATTATATGCCTATAACATATTTCGGTGTTGCATGTAATAACCAATAATTAAGTTTACCCACTTCGTGACTTCACAACATTAATCAATGGAAAATTCGAATACAAAAGAAACGAGCAACTATGCCATACAATGTAGTAATGCACTGCTTTAGAACGGCAAGAAACCTATGGCTACCTGAACACTTGGGCACATTCGATGTTGCAGCACGCTTTCTACAGCCATCGCTATTATCGTCGTCATCGTTGCCATCCCGGGCTCGCTTGAGACCTATCAAGGGTGCAGAGCTAGCTTCCACAGACTTCCCATTTTGTGAACAATCAACGGTTCTGCTATCAAGGATAGCAGTCTGCGATGCACCATCCTATGTGTCTTATAGGTTTACAAGGTTTACCTCACATTTGAGTCTCGTCCATTGAAATCATATACATTGGAATAAATACCTTGATCGTTGTGAACCCCGCCCATTCCTTCTCTTTGACCCAGATCTTCTGCAGTGGTGATGGCCGTGTCTGCGTGACATGTGTTTAAAATTCGGTTAGATTAGACATCGTGCCAACAGTTTGAACTCACTGGATGAATGGACCTAGGACCTCAATTATGGCTACCTGAACACTTGGCACATTCAATGTTTCAGCACGCTTTCTACAGCCATCGCTGTTATCGTCGTCGTCATCGTCATCCCGGGCTCGCTTCAGACCTATCAAGGGTTTGGAACTAGCCTCCACAGACTTCCCATCTTGTGAACAATCAACAGTTCCGCTATCAAGGACAGTGGCCTGCAGGCTGCGATGCACCATCACGTGTGCCTTATAGATTTACAAGGTTTACCTCATATTTGAGTCTCGTCCATTGAAATCATATACATTGGAATAAATACCTTGATCGTTGTGAACCCCGCCCATTCCTTCTCTTTGACCCAGATCTTCTGCAGTGGTGATGGCCGTGTCTGCATGACATGTTTTTAAAATTCGGTTAGATTAGACATCGTGCCAACAGTTCAAACTCACTGGATGAATGGACCTCCTCAATGTACGCATAGCCACTGTTCAGTTCTGGTTCAGAGATCGATAAAACAGTCTCTGACACAATGGGGTCTGTGTGGTCTGCATTGTGCATGAATTCTTGAATGATGTTGTATGGAATATTTAAACATACTGAATACGTCTCCGTTGGTTGCGTCAGGGGACTTCAAACATGTTTCCTCCACCTCCCGACACTTTGAGCCCGATTTTCCCGCCATCCCATCACGTTCTTCCGCTGAGATTCATGAAGGTATTAGCCTGACAAAGACGTATCGCGGAACATACCCGACTCGGATGAGCTCTCGGATGATCTCTCTGATTCTTCGGACCACGGGACCAACCATGTCCCGTCTTCAAGATACCAGTCCACCCACAAAGAGACTGTTGACCGGTCAGAATGGTGATGTTTGGCGCGCTATTTGTACTTACTCCATTCGTCCTTTAACCCCTGCTTCGAAGACTCCACTACACTGTACCAGATCGTCTCCAATTGGTCGTCTGGAATAGAATCCACATTGTATTCGTATTGTTCACCGAGACCGCCTAGGGTGTTGTTTTCTGTAT
>JBBPOM010000291.1:0-13552 GCA_038091455.1 Leccinum uliginosum
GCTTGGTGATCAATCTGTACATGGACAATCTCCGGGCGGTGGAAAATCGTTGACGTGTGCGTACACGCACGAGGCGTTTTCAAAGCTGTTGATCAAGATACTGCAGGCTGCGGCACAACTTGGGGCCCCAGTTATGGGGACCGGACTGGACAAAAAGAAAAGAAAAGGATTTCGTCAATTTGTTTTTGAATTAGAACAATGAGAAAGGATTTCGTCAGTTGAATTTTGTATCATGGCCCAAAATTTGCGAAAAAAAAAAAGAAAAACAAACCTGGGAAGAACAAAACAGATTTCATCATCTCGTTTTTGCACAAAGAAAATGAAAAACGAGAATGTTGAGCCAAAAAAGAAGCATCACGAGAATGGAAATCTAGTGTCTCCCGGAGGCCGTGCGAGTGAGCGTGAGTTTGATTTATTCACTTTTTCATTCCAGTTGTCCTGCGTCTGCTATGAAGTACCTAACGTCTGACCTTATGTTGCCTGAGCATCTAAGATGATTGAGATCCGCGAGAGGTATCCACTAGATTCAATTATATCTATAGTGGCAGGCTTTAACGACTAAGGTGTCTTGCACGACGACAATCCCCTCACGATCATGTCTGATATGTAGCCACCATGAATAGAATGAATGATAATGATAATCATGATGCCCAATGTGCCGCTGCTCGAGCAATACCTCTGCAAACTCGGCAAACGACCCTAAGACTTCATCAGCTGGTGACTTATTCGACCTTCCTTTTTTTCCTGGTCGATCCTTGTGTTCACTGCCGAATTAATGAACAAATGGATTGATGTGTTGGGTGGAGATCAAGCGATCAATAAGAACGTTCCTAGGACACGCCAGAGACCGAGTTCGACGGCACCCTCAGCGAGATCTGCGTGTACGCCGTCGCCCACCCCGAGTCCCAGCCTGAGCAGTGTGAGTGTAGGCGATTCAGGATCATAGAAATCCCATTCGAGATCCCGCAGCACGGTCTCTGTTCGCGCGGCGTCCTCGAGCGCGAGCATGAACGGGCCTGGGACAAGGATAGGCCTGGTTAGACTCCCTCTCCTACCCGGAGGCCCTCGCTGCGACGAGTACGCACACACCCTCCACAACTCGTCGTGTCGTCGCCTACTATGCTCTCCGTGGGTACTGCGCTCGACTTATCGTGTCACGCCACCCGCGGTACACCCCGCAGACGAGGTCAGACAACCACAGGATTGCTGTCGCGTGTGCACAGACGTGTCAGGTCGCGTATACACACAGAAAAAAGAAAAGAAAACAACCCGACTGGCCCACTCCCTCTGCTTCTCGAATGCTGTTCTCTTCGTCCTCCTGGCCGTCTTCTTACACACCTCGCACAGATTGTCCGTTGAGCATGTTTCTGTATTCGTTGATGAGTCGAAGTCGAGGTCGCGTGTAACGCGCTCGTCGAGACGGAACCCAAGTTGAGGCATCCTACGGTACTAGGACGCAGGAAGTGGAGCGGTGTTGCAGACATCCACTTGTGGATGTATTTTCCCACAACTGGTTGGCTCGAAGCGTTTTCCTTTTTCGTCCAAATCCAAATCCAAACTGTTTTCCTTTCTTGTCCAAATTCGTTTTACTTGTCTAAATCATGTTTTATGCGGTTTATCCATTTTATCCATTTTGTCCAGCTGGGTCCGCTATACCCAGTGGTAACTATGTATGCTGACTCGAAGAATATGTACATGAATATTTTCATCACAGGCGTGGCAGTAATGATTTATCAACGTCAATACTGTACCTATCATTGGCGTGTTATCACGAAATTGGTTATCCCCAGGAGTCGGGGACTGGGCGCAAGAGCGCCAGCTACGATTTGTCCTTGTCAAAGACTAGTACTGCACCGCGGTGTCCAGCTTGCGGCCCGTAGCCCTAAAAAGTCCAACTGGCGAATCCCCGACTCCCACGAATAGTGGGGGAAGGGTTTAAAATTTTGGAGCACTCAAACGGTCAGCAAACGGAATGCAGCCACAATCGTCACGTGATGCCTCCTTTATCGACTTGATGCTCTGTTCCTTTTTTTCGCGTCAGTTACTGCCGTCATCCAATGACCAAAACTGAAATAAATTGTAAGAAAAGAGTAATGGACTGGAGGTGTTAAGCAGCTCGAGACGATTTTAATTTTACATAATTACAAAGACGGTCACGTAAGCGGTTCAGATAACGTCGAACGGACTGACTCGGACACTGTACATTTCTTTCTTCCACAACTTTTGGAGACGATTGTATCTTTAGTCCGCCATCAGTGTAATAAATCATTCTTTCGAATCGAATATGTATTTTGCTTTGTTCTACTTCATGGTCTTTCACAAATGAATGTACAGTACATAAGTTTCGAGACCGCTGTGTTTCCTGTCAGGAAGTGCAACTTTCTGGGAAGCGGAGTCGGGGACTTGGCGTGACAGCGCCGCTACGATATCTTTGTCAGCAGAACGTCTGTCCATGCAACAAAACTGTCACGAAAACAAGGAATCGGATCAAAGTTTGACGATGTGACACGAGGAAGAGCGATACTATGGGGATTCCAGAAGGGTCGTAATGGTGCGAGGATGTTAAGTGGCCCATCTCAATACCATGCACAACTACGGACTCACGCGACACTCACGCTACCACTGGCACTGGCCCGGATCACGCTACTAATGTGACAATACATTTTCTTTGACCCGAGTTCGCCGATGGCACCGGCTCTTGTAGAGTTACCAAGATAATGTGTGGATCTGCAAGGGTGTCATATACGCTTATTCCTTGTACCATTCATCTATTTACTGTAGTGATCCGGGTCTTTATCATAGTCGAATAGCACGGTCCGCGCGTTTAAGTGATGCGGGATCGCGATCGCGATCGCCGATGGAGGATTGAATTGTACTACCGGTGTGTGAGGCCTTGAGGTACAAGGAAAGTTGATCTACTAGGAACACTGGGATACGACGCTGTCCGGCTTTCCAAGTCGCGTTGTACGACCCACCGGGTAAGACGTTTATGTGAGGGTGTTTCAAGGTTCCGAGTGCTTCCGGCCCACTCCGGGCGGTACTAGTTTAGAAAATACGTTTCAAGTTATACAGTAACGTGTCCCGTTGGGGAACACACCTTCAATGAGCAAAAAATGAGAGGTCTGGAATCTGGTGCCATATACGACTGCGGATGACCGAACGACTCGCTGAGCAAGTATTCGTGCCGCGGTCCAAGAGTGCCCGTACTATGACGTTCCAAACCCCAAATTGACAACTTGAAGGTCAAATTGATTGTTCAGTAGGTTGTTGGTCTAGCTGGAACCTGACACATATAAATTGATCTACGTATAGATGATATCTTACGAGGACGCCCTCGTGCCACAACTCGAGAAGGCATGTCGTCGAAGATGCGCTCACACCTCAGGACACTGGCAGGACGCCTGGAAAGAATGTCGGCGGGTTTGGGCGAAGGTCCTTAGGAAACGTCTTCATCGTAAACAATTCTGGCACTGTGGCACCCCTCACGATGCTGGCTGAGTCCAGGTACCGTCGGCGGAGATCAGAATCTGAGACAGATCTCTCAGTCTCAGATCTCTCAGGGCGAATCGGTCTTGCCGCATCAGCTCTCCGTTCCGCTATTGCGGCACCGCGGCGCACCCAAATGTGCATCGCATCAATACGTAGGTATTTTGGGTCGGCTCGGCACAATCAAGCTCAAGGTCGAGGAATTGGTGATGTGATCACGGTGGGAGGCCGTATATTTACTGACGTTGCGAATTGAATACATAGGTATCCCGCATGTAGTTCTCAAGAAAAAGATGGAACGTTTAAGGCCGTTGGCGTATGAGAACTTCGGGCTTGGCTAGGGGGAACAAAGATCTGCAGTTTGCGAGTGGATGTCGATGGGCCGTACGGGGGACGTACGTGAATATGTATGTATCAATTGTGTGTACTGACTTAGATCACACGGGTCATGTTACTTACATAATCGTAGCAGTCTCGAAACCAGTGACGGGTTCTGAAGATCTGAGGAAGCGCACACACTCGACTCGGACTCGGGCTGGCCGCCGTCAGTCCGTCCTCCCGTCCTCCTCATCGCCCGCCCCCTTGTTCGCTTCCCAATTACCTTCCACCCGGTCTCACCTCTCCCGTCTCATCCCCTTCACCCGACTCTGGCTTGTCATTCCGCACGGTCGTCGCCCTCGAAAAACTACAAAAAAGGTCGTTGGTTCTCGCCGTATGTCATCTCCTCTCCTCCTCTGTCGCTATGACCAGGATTCCCTCTTCACCGTCGAAAAATTCATGGACTGTTTCTTTACTAGCAATCCCGAGTCTGTGCGTTCTCTCTTCGTCTCACCGTCGATTCTGGCTCTCTCATTGGCATATCCCGTTTGGACTCTCGATCTATCAGGCATTGAGCATCCTACCCGTCGCATTCACGATCGGCGCGGTGGGCTTGAATGTACCCCGACTGTACCTCATGCATGTATGGTGCGTTCCCGTCATCCCGACCTCGTCTCCGTTCAGTCCAGTTGACAGTGTCTTGCACCGGGGCCAATGGGTCGTCGTGGGCCTGCGCGAACACAACTTTTGCAGTCGCCCTCTGCCAAGAAGTCGAGTTTGCCGAAGAGGGCGAAGGCGGCGTGCTGAGCAAACTGAGCAGCGATTCGAGCATTGTCGGTGAAAGGTGTGTGTTTCCCGGACCTCTCTTGGCGCATAGAAAGGGTGCTCGACTACTGTAGCATCATTCAAAACCTCCAGATGGACTGCGGGCGGTCTTCATGTCTTCGGTCGATCGTGCGTGTCTTCTTTTTCTGAGTTAGTCGGGCTCACGGGATGCATTCGGCGCCATGTTTATCTCACCTCAACCTTGACGTTCGTGATGCTCGGCATCGTCGCACCCGTATCCGTCGGTGCAATGCGGTCTTTGTATGTCGATCGTTTCTTCTAGTTGACGGGCCCACTCCTCAGGTCTTCTACGGTCGCTACCTCAAACAACTGCACAACTAGTCCCAAGAAGCGGTGGATGAGATTACAAAAGTCGCACAAGAATCTCTTTCGGCCCTCCAAGCGGTAAAAGCCTACAACGCCCATTAAAGGAGAACAGGTCAAGTGCCGCGACCGAATCAACCTTGTCCTTTATCTTGCGCACAACGAGGCTATTGCGTCGGGAAATTTTCGGCAGCACCAGGCGGAGCGGGAACACCTTGAACCCTGGCCCGAGCCGACGCATGATCCGGTTCGAAAATGTCGGGTTCGAGTGCCCAAGCCGAAGATCCAGATCCTGCCAGTGGACGCGTTTAATCTCGAGATTACTGTGGGCAAGAATGCGGCGATCGTGTAGCACATCGTCTACGTTCAGTACGCAAGCACGCAACGGCTGACACAGAATGTTATGTAGAGCGGGGGAGGCAAGTCGTCGATCCGGCCAGTCACTCCTCTTTGGGTAATGCGACCCAAAACGCGGTAGTGACGTTTGACGGTCAAGGTGCGTGCTTACCTCTATCCGTTTTTTGATGCCGATCGTTTGCAAATAGACATTCGCGAATTCGACCCGATCAACATCATCGATGTTGTGCCCCAGGTCCATCAATTCTCTTCGCGTCCAACATTGTGTCTAAACACGCCGCGCCGCGACTGGCCAATTGTGAGTTTGTATGGGGCATGCCCAAGGGATTCGATACGGAGAGTGACTCAGAGAGTGTCTTTGTTTCCTTCTGCGCAATTGAACGGACGTTGACACTCGTACAGTCGTTCGACACAGCCTAAGCGGCGGTCAACGCCATCGCCTAGCTATCTTGACGATGGATCAGGCTATGAGCGCGTCAAGCGAGCGCCGAGTCAACGACGCGATCGACAAGATTCTGGCGCAGATGCAGAGGCTGTCGACGATCCCACGGACAGAGCGGATCGTTGTACTTGAGGGTGAGTTGGCTTGTGTGTAATTATACAGCGGACATCAACAAACGATCTAACGATCAGCTTGGCCTCCGTAGTATCGGCGCAGTCGTCAGTCCAAAGCCTAAGCCGCTCGAGCAGAACCGTGAGTCACGCCCACCTTTGTGCAGGCAAGTGCTGATGGTAACTAATCAGAACGATCGCATCAATTGTGCTGCGCGACTGCACATCTACCAGCTATGATCTAAACCACATTGAGGACTACCTCGCGCTTCGAATACAAGTGCACACGCTTAACGATAACACTGCGATGAGCGATTCCATGGTTTCGTTTTCCTCGACGCCGTTCCCGGGAGCGGGATGCCATCCCTGGGCGTTCCGCGGTATTCTTTGCCTGTTTTGTTCTCGTTTCGAACTTTGTACTGACGCGTTTCTACATAGTTCCAAGCATTGATTGTGAGACAGATGCGACGATGATTTTGCTCCTCGTTTCATTCGACCAAAATAGATGCGCCGCGGCTGACGTTGCGACACGATCAGGTCGTCAGTCCCGCGATGATGCAGATAATCTAATGTAAAGGCATCGTGTCTCGCATCGTGTCTCGTTACACACAGTGTGACTATAATATCATTCCTCTTTCGTCCCTGACGAATAGCAACACAACCCCGTATAGGACATGTGATGGAAAGGGTAGATTTGTTTCCATCCTCAGAGAAATGTATGTTACAACTGCTGCCAGCCAGGGCAGGACTCTTTGGCTTGTCCTTCGCCACGAACTGTTGCAGCCAAGCTTGAGACAAGCACTGGCAGTAACTTATTTGTGTCGCTTTCACTGGCAGCCAACCCTTATAAGTAGCTTAGTCACGAATATTGATTATCTCGATGCCATAACAGACGCAAATAAGCGCCAACTCATGCGCTTTCTGCCCTCATTCTGCCCTCATTCAAACTACCATGTCGATTTTTTTCATCTATTTCACGAGTGATAACGAAGCATGCAATTTTTGCAGGTACTTACTTTTCGTTAACATCTGGCTCACGCTTACACTCAGTGAGTCGGACAGAACCAAGGCTTGCTTGACGACCGATACTATCACTTAATGGCCCGCTCTCGCCCCTCGCTCCCGTCGGTCGAATCGACTCACGCGCTCGGGATACTATTTGACCACTCGCACCCTCTCCGACCCAGAGAAAGATAGAAGGAACGACATCTTCCGGAAAGAAGTCTTTCTGTCGGTTCGGACAGATCCCCTCCACGTACAACTCCGCTACTAGTATCCGCACATCTTCCAGGTCCAGCCGTGGCATGGCAAACGCCCTGCATTGTCCTCGAACGATTTACCGAGTACACTTGTTGGATCTGCTCTGGAGCGCAAGATGGGTGGGGAAGCTTCGATCAGGGATCGTATAGATACCAACGACATGCTCGAGTAGGTAGATCCGCAAGTTGATCGTGAAGGATGGTCTTGATCACTGGTGCGTGGTTAGGTTTGAGCAGAGGAAATGACGAGCATATACTGATGTCTGGCAAATATAGCACCTCGTTGGATCTCCCACGTTTACATGAACTGCCACCGATACAAAACGCAAGCGTCCTATTCGTCGATCACACAAGGTCGACCCGTCCGCCCTTCGTCTACGTTGTCTGCGTCTGTCAACTGATGTTTGATCCATAGTATCTGGTCGTTCGCGAGTGGAACATTTTGTATCATTTTGCCGCTACTATGTGGTTGTGTTCTGGTTAACCTTCATTCTCGTTTCTAGTGTCATCCCTATCGAAGACGCCTACCAATTAGAATATGTCGCTGCAAGCGAGAAGCGCCGAGAATAGATTTCCTGGTAGGCTGACGTGGAGCACAGATTTATCAGAAGTGTTGATCGAATCGTCGTTTCTAAAGCGGCCGCATATCTCTTGTTCCGTGTTTTGACACCGTTTGAAAGACTCAAAACGGATGATATTGCATTCCGCAAGCGAGGTAAGTCTCTCCTGTCCGAATTATCTACGGCCCCTGGTGTTGCAGTCATACATAATCTGTTGTTGCCTCTGCAAGACGCTCATTTCACTTCCGTAATAGTATGTCACTGACTCTCGATATTGGTTGCAAGCCCAAGAACTGTATCCTAATAACTGGTATTTGATTTCGACTGGCGCGGTCAATGGTCCAAAGGATCGGATTGATTGGCTCGTGATGTGTGGGTCGTGCAGTTGATTCTGGAAGTAGTCCTGAAGTCTTCTGATAGGACCGAGCTCGAGATACCGAGATTGGTATTGATGCTCGGATGATCGTGCACGGCGACCGAACTCATCGCCAAACTTCTGAATGTCGCACAGATTCGTTTTGTACACATCGCTGGCTCGGTATCGGTTGCGAACAAAGTCTGTCTGGTTCTTGATATTTGTCTTCTCGACTAATCTGAATTTTTACGCAGGTGCTAGTGCGGCAGAAAATTCAGACGACTAGATCATCTGTTTGGCAGACACAATGAGTGATAATCTTCGCCTCCGTTCATGATACTGAACCCATCAAGGCCGTCGAGGGATACTTCTAGATACAATACACTACGGAGTGCGGATACTTCATAATTGGATACGCCGAACAAAGGGATTATCGTTAGTTGTCGTTAGCCTCATACTGCGCGCCTCTGATCTCTGTGCTCAGGGATTCGGACGAGGAAATACAAGGTGAATGGCATCGGTGCGAAAATCAAGGATCACGAGAACAAGTTGGTAGAACTCATGGTTGCTCTCTCAGAGGGCGTGATATTGCAAATGGGTCTACTGTCTGTCGTATGTTCAATGTCGTGTGTAGAGATCAGTAAGTTTGCCCCCTTCGGACTGTAAGGGGATGCTCACGTTCCTGAATTCTGGAATACAGTGGAATCAATGGACCAGTGAACAATATACTTTACGCGTTTGGTGCTACTACTAGGTATGCGGAGGAGAAGAGGATGCCTTCCTGCGCGCGAGTCCTTGCTTTGCGACATTTGTAATGTCCTTAACAACTTGAATGCGGACGAAGATGCCTCGTGAGTATGTCCTGCGTGGCTGGCCCGGACAAATGTGCGGTGGCTCATTATATTGCTCGGTTGTACAACAGGCGAAAGCAACTGGGCTTGTTGTATTGCTTTTCTAGCACTGACATTGTGAGGCGGAGGATTCTGAGCATCGGTACGTAATGTAACCAGATTTGGTGCCACTCTGACTGGTTCCATTGAGTGCACTTATTGAATGTGTGTGGATCTGATATCCTTTTCAACCCTCTTGCCAGTGTTCTGTGTCTGTGTATTTATCAGGTATGTTTTTCCCTGATGGAGCCAAAGCTCCCACTGACAGCAATGATGATTCATGCTCCCACAAAACAGAGAGAAGGCAAACTGTTTATGTGCCCTGAAATATCCTATGCAATCTCCCTTATGTTACTAACCACTTCTGTTATACTCATATTGACAACATGAAAGCCATCAAGGATGAAGTAGAGCTGGAAGGGTTGTGGTACTACTATGTGATAAAGGTATGTTTTTCCCTGATGGAGCTAAAGCTCCCACTGACAGCAATGATGATTCATGCTCCCACAAAACAGAGAGAAAGGCAAACTGCTTATGCCCTGAAACATCCTATGCAATCTCCCTTATGTTACTAACCACTTCTGTTATATTCATATTGACAATATGAAGGCCATCAAGGATGAAGTAGAGCTAGAAGGGTTGTGGTACTACTATGTATATGACAGTATATGTATATAACAGTATATATATATGTCAGTATATATATATGTCAGTATATATATATGTCAGTATATCTACATGATGAAACTGCTTATGATGTTGAGTTCTGCTTGAAATTTAGTGGAGTATGCATTATCCATCACCAATAGGAGATTTGAGTTGTTCCACTGTGTCCCATTGTGCTGGAAGTTTGACTTGCTCTCTGATATGACTTGACTGATCTGATAGTGTTACCAAAAGCAAATGGCATCTATATTCAAAGAAGCTGTGTCATGTTCAAGTTTACAGTATCTTTCTTTGGTACTACTGATAGCTATCACTGTTCAAGCTATGGTGCAAGAAATTCAGTAAGAGCATCCAACCAAGCCTTCTGTTCAACTGCAGGTTTCCCAGGTAATCCCAAGACAATCTGCTTAAAAAAGGCAAAAGTATTCTTGATGTGCTTGTCAACTTCTTTGAGTCTTTGTCCACTGTAATAGGGTAAAAGTGTGAGATTTCCAAGCAGATACTCTGAGGCTGCACCAATGAGCTTCAAGAATATAATGAATGAGGAACTTGAATTTGAAAGAAATACTAATGTTTAGTCACTTACCCAGCCACACACTATTGCTGCTACATTCAGTGGGATATCTGGGTTATTGCCAAATTTCTCTGAACTCTTGAATGCCTCCAAGTATGGATCATCTTGTAGTGCATGTGTGGCTTTGTGAAATGCTTCTCTAAATGCTACACTTCCAAATGGTACCTACAAAAAGAAAAGTAAATGAACAATAGTAGAGTGCAATATTAAGTATGATGTAAGCTTACCAAGAGATCAGGCTGGTCCCATTTTCTATCATGGAATATGGGATACCCAAGTCCATCCTCAGATGGCTTCACTATGTATTCCAACTGATTGAGGTTGATGGTATTTTCCTTAGCAAATGGAATGATACAGGATTGCCAGTTGTTGGTTGTTGGTGTTTTGACAAGAGATAATGCTTCAAACCAGATATTGTCTGAATACCTGGTGCCAACCTTCCTCAACTCATTCATGACCCTAGTCTTGAAGGTAGAATTGGATAGTTGAGTGATTGCCTGCCTCAGATCTCCATTCACCTGAATCAGTTGAACTGAAACTAATAGTATCCACATCATCATATTAATAATTTGACTACACTGATTTCAAGTTGGACAGAACAATGCTTACCATTTTCCAAAGACCAATTTACTTGATAGGTATGTGCAGTTTGGCAGCATTCAAAGATGGTTGTTGCCAGAATATCTTCTGCAACAGTGGCCTTGATGGTGTTGGACATAGTGGCTGAGAGATGCTTGCACAACTTGAGAGATGCAGCCTTGATTACACTGCTCCAATTGAATGCCTGGGATTGTTCCAGGGAATTTATGAAAGAAGCTAGTGATAGTGAAATAGTATGATCAGCCTAGTATAATATGAGACTGAAACCTTCAAACTCACTGGAGACAGAGTAATGCAGTGAATCCCTTGAACCTGGTCCCTCCAAGTCTGGCCCTGAACCTGAACTCTCCAAACCTGGCCCTGAACCTGAACCCTCCAAACCTGGCCCTGAACCTGAATCCTTCAAACCTGGCCCTGAACCTGAATCCTTCAAACCTGGCCCTGAACCTGAACCCTCCAAGCCTGGTCTCTCTAAGACTCCTTGTCCCTCTAAGACTCCTTGCCCCTCTAAGACTCCTTGCCCCTCCAAGACTTGGACTCCTTGTCCCTCTAAGACTCCTTGCCCCTCTAAAACTCCTTGCCCCTCCAAGACTTGGACTCCTTCAAGTTGTCCTTCTAAGACTCCTGCCAGTGCCACTGGTCCCTTTGACTCCAAGTCATCAGTTACCATTTGAGAGTCATCCATCAGAGTGTTGCTTGGGTTCCACTCAGGGTACTGCCAAGACTGTTGCTGAAAAGAGTAAAAACCAGAAGAAACCTCTTGAATTCCAGGTGTGAGTCTAGAGAGCTGATCACTGTCAGGTGGGAGATACTCTTCTAGCTCTGATGTTCTGGCACTAGCAGCATGAGTCCAGTGGGTGAAAAACTCCCCAGCTGTTGTATTCAGTGCTTGGGCAAGTTGCTGAGAATAGATCAAAGCTGGGTTTATGGCACCTGTTCCACTGGGCTCAAAGCTAATGGCAACATCAAGTAAACTTGCCATTGACAAATACTAACTTATATATTGAACTTACCCTGCCTCAGGTTGTTGCCAGTTGGCAATGTCACCCAGATTGCCTTCTAGTGGCACTGCCACTGGGTCTACCATGACACTGTCACCTTCAAAATGGGCCTGATCAGCTTGGTAGTGATGGGCAAGTTGCTGAGAATAGATCAAAGCTGGGTTGATGGCACCTGTTCCACTGGCAGGCTCAAAGCTAATGGCAACATCAAGTAAACTTGCCATTGACAAATACTAACTTATATATTGAACTTACCCTGCCTCAGGTTGTTGCCAGTTGGCAATGTCACCCAGATTGCCTGCTAGTGGCACTGCCACTGGGTCTACCATGACACTGTCACCTTCAAAATGGGCCTGATCAGCTTGGTAGTGATCAACCTGTTGGGGGTCATGATGATCTTGATCCTGCATGGAGTAGTAGGAGCCAGAGAAGTTGGTAGGTTCAGATGAATAGTAAGACATAGTAGCCTGAGACTTGAGTACTGGTACTGATGGGCAGTGATGGTACACAAGTGGGAGCAGTTCAACCCAGTGGCAGTCTTTATACCTGGGCACGGGCATATTCTATCACGATCATTGATTACTAGCACCGTGATGCGGCGTCCGAGATGTACCGTAACCCTGGCTGCAATTCGTGCGGCAATATCCGAGAAGTTGATCAGACTCGGGTTCTGCCAGCGGAGTCCCGCGTCTAGAACTTCGGTGCGGCAATCGTGCCCTCGAGTCGCTCTTCAACACAAGCCACCCAACGTTTTCCCGAAACAATTATATGGCAACGACTCTCAACATGACGCCAACGTGAAGCGTTCCATTTATCTCTCATCCGCTAATCGAGGGGATCAACTTTGGCGGCACTCTGCTGCGCGCGGCAGCCAAGAGCCATGCGCGCGTGTACGTGCCCTCCGACCTGGCTAATCACGACGCGATCAGCACGTACTTCAGGGAGCAGTATGCGTAGTCGCTCAAGATCCCGCCGGTACAGAGCTTGTGTTGCGGCACGGCGCCAATCCGCACCAGAAACCGGCTCAGGCGTTCAGTGACGGAGGTCGAGTTGTTTTTCTAGAATGCGTGCGTGCGTACGTATGGTATCATTCGATATCTCACTTTCGTCAATATTTGTAGTGTTGTCTGGATTGCCAGGTTACATCAATCTCCTCGACACGACCAACTCATGCGTGGTTAAGGAATTTCAGGAAGCGTTGAACCTCCCAGCGGCTGCTTCGTTGTAGTACGTTTCTCGCGTTGGTGCTGCAGTAGGTATCGAGCTGAACGAAGTCGAGGAACAGCTGCACGGAGTCGACGACCTCAAAGAGCCGCTTATGCCACTCCATACGCGCGTGCGCGAGGTCAGTCTCGACTCTCAACCCTCATGAAGTTAATATGGATCCGACTGACGTAACACAGGTTTGGCGCTTTCATTCCATTGTCTGCGTCATGCGCCATCGTTACTTGCAAAGATCACATCGAGAGACGTGTGCGATGGCGTTATCGCCCCGGGGTACGAACTCAAAGCCCTCGATGCGGTTAAAGAAGAGAAGTCGGGCAAGTTCTGCGTACTTCAGGTGACTTCGCTCTCCGTTTCTCTTCGTTTTCGCCAAACATCTTTCGCTAATCCTGCGCGGGCACAGGTGGACCCCGCTTATTCCCCTCATAGGATCGAGACGCGTCAAGTATATGGCATCAGCCTACAACAGAGTCGACGCCAAAATAGACCTGACGCTCATATCGTTAGTGAAAACAAAGAGGCAAGTTCACCTCGCCTCCTGTCCTGCACTCCGTACACACA
>JBBPOM010000291.1:13651-32302 GCA_038091455.1 Leccinum uliginosum
AGGCTCAAGGGTCGACGGACCTGCTCGTCGTGACGCTCGCGTTCCAGTACACGCAGACCTTTTTGCCCGTCAGGCAACCCGCTTCGTTCGACGACGTTGAACGGTGTCGCAAGCTATCTCTCCAATCATTACAACCAGCTTGGAAAACGACAGATTTCAACAAGGCCATCACCCTTGGCAAACACGCCCTCGACCTTGGCCCGTCAGGGCACCCGCTTCGTTCAGCGTCGTTGGATAATGTTGCAATCTCTCCCATCGTTACGACCGGCTGGGAGAAACGACGGGCCTCGTTGAGGTCATCATCCTCAGACACAAACCATCGACCTTCGCACGTCAGGGCACCCGGATCGATCAACTTTGCTGAACCATGTCGCACTCTATCTTTCCCACCGTTACAACCGTCTGGGAGAAACGACGGACCTCAACGAGGCGACCATTCTCGGGAGTATCCTCTGGAGACAAGCCCTCAACCCTGCCCGTCAGGGCACCCATGTCGAACAACGTCATTGAACATGTCTCTCCCATCATTGCAACCGGCTGGGAGAAACGATGGACGTCAGAGAGGCCATCACCCTTGGCAGACAAGCCCTCGATCTTCGCCCGTCAGGGCTCCCGCTTCGTTTAGCGACGTTGGATAATGTCGCACTCTATCTCTCCCATCGTTACAACCGTCTGGGAGAAAGGACGGACTTCAGTGAGGCCATCATCCTCGGCAGACAAGCCCTCAACCTTGCCCGTCAGGCCACCCATGTCGATCAACATATCGCACTCTATCTCTCCCGTCGTTACAACCGGCTGGGAGAAACATCGGACCTCAGAAGAGGCCATCACCCTTGGCAGACAAGCCCTCGGCTTTTGTCCGTCAAGGCACCCGCTTCGTTCAGCGTCGTTGGATAATGTCGCACTATATTTCACCCATTGTCACGACAGGCAGGGAAGAAACGACGGACCTCGATGAGGCCATCATCCTCGATATACAAGCCCTCAACTTTTGCCCGTCAGGACACCAGGATCGCTCAACGTCATTGAATAATGTCGCAAACTATCTCAACTAGGCCACCATCATCGGCAGACAAGCTCTCAACCTTCGCCCGTCGGAGCTCCCAGATTGGTCAGCGTCGGTGAACAATATCACACTCTATCTTTCCCAGTCGGTTGTAGAAGAAGGAAGACTTGGAGAAGTATCGGGACCGCGCCGTACGTATCCTTCTCCGTTTCGCTGAGATCCTACGTGTGTAACGACATGGAATAGATGCGAGGTAAATGGGTCGGCAAATATTCCATATCTCAGGCTGGTGAACGTTTCCTGAAGCGCATGGTTGCACCCAATGCTGACGACTGCAGAGGCAATGGGAGATACCTACTGCGACTTGACACCAGCAACTGCTGTCCACGGGTGAAGTACGTTGGCCCATCGTCGTGACCATATCCAATTCTTAAATGTACATCCCAGGAAAATCGGCATCTTTTCGATTCGCGTAAACTCGCCTTCAAAGAGAAAGAGAAAGATGAGGAATAGTCACAGTCGCGCCGTATCGATATATCTCTTCCATGGTCACCATCAAGGTCCACGTTACGATCCTAGGTCTCCCAGCGGAATCCACACCGAGAGTCACGTCAGCAGCATCGTTAGCATCACAATCTCGAACGCCTGAGTCAGCTTCGGGGCCTCCGGTGATGCCAAGCCGCCGTGCTGCAGTGACACGAGCATCTCCTACCGTTGTTTTACCCGTGGTGGGATCTCACTCAAAATCGAAGTCCCAACCCAGATTACGCACACCCCCCGAAACACCCACCGCAGCATGTGCCAAGAAACTGTCTATTGTCCAAGCTTCACCATCGTCAAGTCTGAACGTCAGATTGCTGCAGAAACGGAATCCGAAGGGAGAATAGTGCTTGTGTTCGTAGATGTCGCCCAAACGCGAACACACCAGAGGGGAAACGATGTTTCACTAAACTCGAATACCTCCCTGAGACGTCCTCCTGGGCCTCGATAACCTTATCCACGCGTCGCTTAATACACGGACCAATCAGTTCCTTCGGGACGAATGGTGACCACGACAGAGAAACACGCGTTTTCTCATCTTTCGCATCTCCACACACCCACGGCGAACCACACGAACGCGCGTGCAGCCCATCAGTCATTCGCTGGAAGAAATCTCCACGCCGGCCATTCCCAACCAGACTCCTGTTCGTTCAACCCAGACTCCTCAGCACCACGGCGAACCACACGAACGCGCGTGCAGCCCATCAGTTATTCGCTGGAAGAAATCTCTACGCCGGCCATACCCAACCAGACTCCCGTTCGTTCAACACAGACTCCTCAGCAGGCCTCAGCCGCGAAAAAGCTTCAAGGAAGCCTCCTCGGACCCGTGGGCATGCTGGTGTGCTCGAGATCTTACAGGTGTCACTCGGAACGTTGATCTAAGCGCTCATGGTGTGGGATGTCCGACAAAACGTGTTGGTGACAAAAAAGACAAACGAAAGGCGAACACAAAAGGTCGCCCAACTGCTTATAAGCAGAACAAGGATAATGTTGGATTCTCAGGTCCAGTCCCGGGGCCCGCAAGGACTCGCATACCAACCGAGGCTACCAATTTGTCCAGCGTGACGACGATTACCAGGGGAAGTGTTAGGGACTGGATGAAACGGCAGCAGTTGAGGGAAATGGTCAAGTTAGCGGATGGCGGAGGCCGACAGAGACCGCTCTACGACACTCTGGGACAACCACTAGTCTAGATTATTCTGATGATGATTCTGCAGCGGAGGCAGAGGTTGCTGCTAAAGTTGCCTCTGCTCAAGCCAGGAGCAGGTTCCTGTGGAAGTCAAGACAAGAAGGCAGAGAATTATTCTCAAACGGTAACCATGATTTCTTCATGCTCAGACATGTGGTGACCAACACTCTCCTCCTGTCCGTAGAGGTGCGAAGGAACGGCGAGTCGGGATTCACCACTTTGAAACATAGCGTCAAGGCATACATTGGTAGGCAATCTATTGCATATCCGCCTCCTTTGTTAATATACGTCGTGGTCTCCAGACAAGGGCATACCAGTGCACCTCTATAAGTCTTAGCTAGTACAACTTCCCAGTCGCTCCACACCAGAGCCTATTGATTTTGAGGAAAGGCGGTCTGGTGAAGAAGGGTGATTCAGCTGGGAGAACACCCGGCCCGAGCGTGAGGTTGCACTTGATCGTATGAATATGTGGATCCAGAGCGTCGAGAGTAAGTCTTTGCCATAATTGATCAGGGAAGTGGTTGGCTGATCCCGAAACAGAGGTTGTTGAAGAAACCCATCAGAACTTTGCTACTACGAGCGTCATACCTGCTGTGCTTCCACTTGCACCCATATGTCGATCCCCTTCACAGTACCACGGTACAGCGAACACACCAACTCCCGGAACTCAATTACAATAACACTGACGCAGTCGATATTATTCGCTCTTCTCGTCTTCCAACACGCCTGCTTGCAGATAATGAAATCTTCGTCTACGGATCCAGATGCATCACTTTCACCAGTGCCGTTTCGTGAGAGAGATAGAAGCACGTCCTTTGCATACATCCGTGTTCCAGAGTCATCGGCGCCAGTACTCCCTTCGATCAGTATGCTCATGCAAATTCTTCGTCGACGTCGTGCCATAGTCTCAACCGGGGCGCCAACACAAGGGAAGAACGGGTCGAGTACGAGTGACATATTTGACAGCAGTCCTTCGAAGCGGAGGGAGAAATTCGAGCCCCAGAATAACTTAGAGAGACATCTATGTGACCAATTAGAGCAGGAGCTCAGCAGAGGTGAATAAACAAGTTGATCGAACGTGGGGTATTGACGAACTCATCACATATCTATAGCTGCTGTATCTTCTGCATCGCTGAGTTATCGGCTGTTCTCTACAGAAGCCTTTTCGTTGTACCTCCCGTTCACAGAGGTACACAGAGGATTCGACGACTACATCGGGAACTATGCACGATCGTTCTATTCCGTTCGACGATCTGGATTCGTCTCCATACCATGTCGAACCCTATCCTGCGCGCAAGTCAAGCGAGAAATCTGTTCTTGCCTCTCCCGACCAAGGACATCTGGAAGGTGTCTACGACCGATTCTTAATGGCCATATCCGGTGTTAAGCAGGTCGGGAAGGGTTACCTACCAGAAAGTCTAGGATTTGTGGATAATACCATGAGTACTTCAGAGCCTGCCATGCCTGGCCACGCACCGTGGATTCGGCGTATTCGATTTCAGCAAGCGCATGCCGATGCCTCCCTTAGTCTCCAGCGATGAGATGCTTGGACTCGGAGGCGATCCACGTCCGTTGACGAACTTGCTGGTCAAGGCACGGCGGACCTCAGTGAGGTCATTGGCAGCAAGCCCTTGACTTTCTCCAGTCAGGAACCCGGATCGATCAATGTCGCTGAACAATGTCACAGCATATCTCTCTCATCGTTACCTTGGAGATATGAATGGACCTTAATGAGGTCATCATCTTCGGGAGACAAGCCCTCGACCTTATCTCTCCCATCGTTACGACCGGCTGGGAGAAACGACCTCGTCTATCCATCATCCTTGATAGACAAGCCCTCGGCCTGTGTCCATGTGGTCATCTCAATCATCCAGGTGTGTTCCAGTGTATCAGGCTGCATCTCGTTCAACATGTCGTCTTCGGGATAGGCCACATCAGACCCCAATTCCGTCGTTGGCAACGTGCTGATGATGGTCACGAGCGTCATAGGGGCAGTCACCTCTGCTTTCTTGTGGTCCGTCACTCTGAGCAACATTGCCGATGGCCCGGGGATCTTGGAAATCGCGGTCAATAATCCCCGCACTAGCGACGGGATTGTATTCACCGGGGTGAGCCTGGCATTTTTGTGCGGAAAGATGGAGTCCTGACTCCTGAACGTGGTGACAGGTCATTGATCGCCTACTTTTGCGCAAGGGCGCTTCCAACAAGATCATGGTCTTCCCCAACTCGGACCCCGACAACAACTCGTTCGAATACTCTGCAGCTAGTCCATGGACGCCCATTTCTTCCGACATCATCAGCAATGCAGACACTATCCCGCTGCAGCGAGCCTGCAGAGCCCATAGAGGTCATCGTCTTTGGCGAGCGATCGAAATGGAAACGCAAGTGCTCGACAACATCACGTACGTGCTGCTCGACAGTTCGGTATTCCGCGCACAGACGATCTCAATTGTTACTTTACGTGGCACCAGGCGATCGTAGCTAAAATCTGCAGAAACCCTGTGATCGACATTTGCCCCCGTCAACGGCCGCCGCGCGCTCACTCCGATATGTCTGTTGCTCAAGGTCGTCCCGACGTGTCTGTCTTTGCACAACACCGACTTGGAAGGCTTGTGGCCGCTGCGTACCAAGGAAGAAATGAAGGAAGTCTGTTCGGGGTTCGACATCAGTAAGGAGAACCGAACGAAATACGGGAACACGCTCAACCTGCTGCACGCTGGCGCTTCTTGCACTAAGCGTCCACCATACGAGCGTGAGCGTCGCTGGCGTATCGAACAAGTACGGCAAATGCAGCTGGGCGCGGTATCCCGCTTTATGGACGCTGAAACACGTCTACTCGTTGCCCAACCAGGATCCTACAGACATCACCACGCTCGACGAGAGCCCAGTGTCTATTCGTGACGTGCAGATCGATCCAGCGGCAAGCACAGGAACGGGCTGGGATCAAACACGATGTGTTCGTCTTTGTCGATCGGCGGTCCAAGCAAAATGGTGTCGATCTCATCGCCGACGCTATGCCTTCCTTGTAGTACCAGCGCTTTAAGGTTTCCCATTTCGAGTTACATAAGTACATACTAACTCCGACCACCACTGGTATTCTGCTAAGTACTTTGCTTCGACAGACTCGGGACCTGGCACTAGCCCGATGCTTTTGAATTCGAATCAAGAATGCCTATGCGGCCGCTTCTTTGACAATGCTGGGGCCTTCACAAGACACAAGAAAATTTGTTCAAAGGGAAGGAAGCATTTGGCAACTGCCCTCCAGCACGCAAAAGAAACCCACCACCGCAAAAAGCGTCGTATCGACTCGGAAGGCACCTTCGTAGGAGAACCACCCTCTATGTCTTTAGATCCGAGCGGGGTGGTTGATGGTACGCACGTGGTTTATGATTTTACTAGACTTGCTCATTGTGTTGCCATGATCAGTGGCGACCAGCATTATAAATGAGCCTTCTGAGTCACGGTCTGGTCAGGCTTCGACTTCTACGAGTAACAGCGGAGTCGACAATTCAGGGCTCAACGAACCAGAAGTATGTACACCATTTTCCTTGATTCACGAGTGATAAAGTCATCTGATATTTTCGTTTAGCCTGAGGATGATGTACTACCACTCTCTCTTCGTCGGGGTCGGCGATTTGACCGTAAGCTCCCAAAACGCTTCCGAGACATGCTCCCAGAGTCTCCCTTACCCTTACCTCCAAACGCGATTACCCAACCCGAAGTCCCTGCGAACTCGGGCTCTCGCCCGGGTCCTCCCGTTTCTTCTCCAGTCCAATCAACCCCATCCGACTCAGCGGTGATTCGGAGCACGCAAAGTATACAACTTCCCCAGAGGCAAGACCGCGCGACCCTGGTTACACAAATAAACACGTTCGGCTTATTCCGCGTGTACGATCAGGGTTCTGCTCCAATCGATGATCCCGAGAATCAGAGTGGGAATGACCCATCTCTGGCACCACTTGAATCAGAAATCGCAAATGGGATTCCACAGTTATCCAATTCTGACAATGTCTTCCATCCTTATCCTAATGAAAACTCATGGCTCATCGGCGACTGGTACTGGAACCACGGGGTCCAGAAATCCAAAAGAGGTCTCGAAATGCTGATCAAGATCATTGGATGTGCGGACTTCCATCCCGAGGACGTGAGCCAAACGAATTGGACCGCCATTGACCGCTATCTTGGCCGTGCAGATGGTTGTGCTGCCCCTGGAGCATCCTCAAGTCACGGGGGTCACGCGGACTCGCAAGACTGGTCTCCCGAGGACGACGGTTGGATGCGGAGAACCATCACGATCTCTGTGCCGTTTCCTCGACGCTCGCTGCATCCTGGTCCACGCGACTATAGTATCACCGACTTTTATCGACGTTCCCTTCTTTCGATCATTCGCGATAAGCTATCGGATCCTTTTCGCTGCCGGTCCTTCCGATTTGAGCCGTATCTTTTACGGTGGAAACGTTCATCTGCGGCCAATGACATCGGTGTTTATGGCGAACTTTTTTATTCTGAAGCCTTTGTCACAGCACATCGCGAACTGCAAGACATGCCTCCTGAACCTACTGGTTGCACATTACCTCGTCGTATTGTTGCACTAATGTTCTGGTCCGACGCCACTCAGCTAACAACATTCGGGGACGCCAAGCTATGGCCGCTCTACCTGTATTTCGGGAACGAATCAAAATATCAACGATGTTCTCCGACTGCAAAGATGTGCGAACACGTCGCATATTTTCAAACAGTTTGTGTTTTTAGTTCGCAAAGATTCGAATCTCATTGCTCTTTGATTTAGCTACCCGACGAGTTCAAAGACTTCGTAATGAAGCATTCGGGAGGCGATAAGTTACCAAGTGACCGTCTATTCACTCATTGTAATCGAGAAGTCTTTCACGCGCAGTGGAAAGATTTATTGGACGACGAGTTTCTCGAGGCGTATGAGCATGGCCTGGTATTTATCTGTGGGGATGGGACTGAGAGGCGATTATTCCCTCGCATCTTCACCTATTCGGCCGACTATCCCGAGAAGTATGCTATAGTATCTCACCCGAGATAGATCAACGATTCAAGCTTACACACATTTCTAGGGTGCTCATTGCCAATGTTCGCAACCTTGGCGGTTGTCCTTGTCCACGTTGCCTGATTCCAAAGGAAAGGCTGCAGAAGGTTGGTACTGTGGATGACATGGTGCAACGTGATGTACTATCACGTCATGACACGGCAGACCGACGTGCAAAGATCATATCAGCACGTCATTTGATATATGAGGGACAGTACAATGTTGATACTCCTCAAGTTGAGGTACTTCTCAAGTCCGAATCCCTGGTACCGACAATAGTAAGTGTTTCATCATGAAGCAAGATCAACAGTACTCACTTCGTTAATTAGAATTCATTTTCGGAAAGGTTGGGTCGAACAGGGTTTGATTTTTTCCTTATGCTGGTCGTTGACTTATTACATGAATTCGAACTCGGTGTTTGGAAAGCAGTTTTTATTCATCTACTTCGTATAGTAGACAGTCAAAAGGGAGCCTCCTTAGCTGAACTCGATCGCCGGTATGAGCACATACTCCTGTTTTGAATCATGTCAACTGACCCTAAGAAGTTTTCGCCTAGTACCAACTTTTGGGCGTGATACTATTCGACGATTTCACAAGAATGTTTCAGAGACCAAAAGGTTTGCTGCACGAGATTTTGAAGATGTGCTCCAGGTATCATCAATTTCTGTCATGATACTCATCACGGTGATGAGATGGTTGGACAGTGTTCTATTCCGGTTTTCTCAGGATTGCTTCAAGACCCTCACAACTCTCAAGTGTTGCACCTTTTATTTGTACTTTCTCATTGGCATGCTCTAGCTAAGCTCCGTCTCCATACTGATGAAACATTGCATCTATTGGACATTGTGACAAAAGAACTCGGTGATGGCATCCGCGGTTTCGCCTCAAATACCTGTCCCGAGTTTTTGACAAAGGAGCTACCTCGTGAAGCTGAAGCCCGAGCAAGACGTCAAGCGCAGCGGAGTCAAGGCAAATCATCCCAGTCCCGCGCTGGGGGAGCGCGACTGCCCAAAGCGCTCAACCTTCAAACTTACAAGCTCCATGCGCTGGGAGATTACGCAGCACAGATTAGAATGTACGGTACAACGGATTCTTATTCGACGCAAGCTGTAAGTTCCCTGTCTCTTTTAGTTTGCAGTCCAAAGTTGACTTTGTGCATGCAGGGCGAACTTGAGCATCGCACCAGTAAAAGCCGTTTTGCCAGAACTAGCCGGAAATCATATGTATCGCAGATAACTTCTATTGAGCGACGGCAAGCTCGCATCCAGCGCATTCGTATGAAACGTGCCGCGCTCCACCTGGCGGACCCTGTACCCGATGAGCCTGACCAACACCACATTATTGGTCAGTCCCAAAACTTTCCTGAAGAGCTCACGAGATTCGTGCAAGCTAATCTCGGGGACCCTGCCACTAAAGTAAGTCCCCCCTTAAACACTGGATAAGTGAACTGATGAGAACCGCCCTAGAACTTCGTTTCCAAGCTCAAGGTCCATATCCTTCCTCGTATTGCAGGCATCCACCAAGATTCTGTGGTGAATGACACTATCCTTCATCCTTCAGAACTAAATCACGTCCTATTCAACGGAAACAAGATTTACCGCCACTGCTTACTGCGCATCAACTACACTACGTATGACCTTCAACGCGAATTCGACACCATCAACCCTCGCACGGATAATCGGCACATTATGATGTTGTCCAATCTGGATGACGGTACTCACCCATTTTGCTATGCGCGGGTGCTAGGAGTTTTCCACGCGAATATCATTTACACCGGGCCAGGATCAAAGGATTTTCGGTCGCGTCGGGTAGAGTTTCTATGGGTACGGTGGTTTGAGATATTACAGGACCGTAGCACAACCCTCGGATGGGATCAACATACCCTCGACAGGGTCAAGTTCCTTCCAATGGCGAACGAGGATGCGTTCGGGTTTGTCAACCCTACAGACGTTCTCAGGGCTTGCCACGTCATCCCGTCATTCACAGATGGTCAACTACATCCTGACGGAGTCACAACGTCTCGTTGTGCAGGTGATTCAGATGATTGGAAATTTTACTATATCAATCGGTGAGTCCGAGTCATTCAAGCAGAACATCTACTAATACTGCTGGTAGTTTTGCTGATCGTGATATGGCTATGCGCTATCACTTCGGACTCGGAATTGGACACATATACTCGCATGCACACCTGGACCTGGTACCCACAGCCGTATCATCTCAACGACCTCGCTCAAGCAATATGGGAGATGATGCGAGCCACGTCGCTGACTCGGAACGCATGCCCGAGTCTCTGGAGTCAGAGCCCAGTGATATTGAATCTGACCCTTCGAATCCAGATGGATCTGACTCGGAGCCAGATGAAAGATCTGAGGAGTCTGACTCGGAGTCCGCTTTGGGCAATTATGTGGATATGGATGGCTGGAATGACGTAGACATGGATCTACTTAATAGATACGAGTTCTAGACTCTAGAGACGACTCGAACTCGGATCTCGAAGGAGATGATTAGTACTACATATTTATGATGCGTCTATGCCATGCCCTCGTCCGACTCGAACTCGGATTGCAGAAAGTGCAATTTTTAGCACTCGGCGACCCTGGTCCAGCCGGATTAAGATTAGAATAAGGGGTAGAGCCCGAAAGAGTCGGACTCGAACTGAGGTATGCCACCACCCATCACCAGACCAAAAGTCGCGACTCGTCACGGTAGTGACAACGACACTGACGCCGCCACAATTCTCTCCGAAGTAGCTGCTAAGTCCCTTCGGATTCAAACAACAGGTGGTGTACGAATTCAAAGTGAAATACCCTATCGGCGACAAGTCGCCACCACGAACTTGAATTTGACTCCCTCCTCGAATGGTTGCCCCCACTCTACCGCACTAACTTGAAGGAACCCGAGCGACTTGGCAAACTGTGCCTCGACGCCCTCAGCTTTCTGCGGTTCACCACCATATGTCAGTGTGGATATGTTCAGTAGTATTACACTCACCGTTTGCGGTAGTACTGCGGTGATACCCATTGACGTATCTACAATCTTCTTCAAGTATGTCTTGTCGAGCTGCGACCTCCTCTCCATGCTTACCATCCACGATGTACAAGGTTCTGACTTCTTTGCTTAGTGTTGCTATGTCGCAAGCTATTCCGGTCCTCGTCGTGCTCTTTATCTATCGCAACTGGTCTCGCATGCTCCGCCTCCATCAGGAGTGGTTCCGCTCTCCAGAGCACCCCGAGTCGTTTTATGCGCGCTCATAGGCAGACGCCCCGCGTATTCCAGAGCGACGAGGGGATCAGGGTCATCTTTGACAGCATGCAGGTGTTGTATCCGATTACCTCCGTGCATATCGGTCGCAAGTTGGGACGGCTGCTGGGTTGATCGAGTATCATAACATGGCGGTCCGCGAGCTCGAGCAAGTACTTGTCACGTATCTAGAAGGCGGGCAGATTGCCAAGGAGTGCCCGACCATGACGCAATCGACTTTTATACCACGTGCGTGTGGTTTGTTGGCAGCCTGAGGGAGGTCCGGGATGATCTGACGTCGATAGTTTGCAGCGCGAACCTCCAACGCAGGGAAAATGCAATCGAGGATTATCACCTCGAGATTGATTACCGCAAAGCAGAACATTATGGGTTTGCCTCCATGGATGCGGTGGCGTATGCGCACATCGTGGCCCACATTTTGCGCAAGAAGCGTTTCAAAGGTACCTCCGTCTCTCCGGTTTCCAATCCCAATTATATCGTATGTCGTCGCGTCGTGTCGTTGGAGGTCAGACACTGAGCCCACCTGGTTGCAGATCTGGGAAATTTCGAACAAGTCGACCGAGGAACTGGTTTGAAACAAGACGTTTCTTTCTGCTAGTGCTCTGTTTCATCAATACCATCTCGCTTTTAGCGGCGTCCACTCACCAACTTGTCCTCAGTGCGTTTAATTTTGCTTGGCATGGTGCAGCGGGGTGACGCAGTCTTCCGATAGATTTCCGCACACGTAGTTTTCTTGTCTAAATGGTCCAACTTGAAGGCGTCTCCTGATTCGTTTGCATTCGTTTCTGGCGTGTTGTCGATTTCCACCTTGTTTGGATTCCGCTTACCTATCATCCGCGATGGATCACCCAGTTCCAGGGAGTTCAGATCCGCAGTCAGTAATGATTGTGACGTACTGTTCACATGCTAATAACATTGATGGAACAGTCTCGATCACACCTTCGTCGATCACTATTTTACGTTCTTAATTGTCTCGCAGTTGGTGGTCTTTACCTTGTGTCTTTTTCAGTGAGTCAATCGCGTCTCCCCGCTTGTCGAGTCTGAACGCAACGGTATGCCCTTCAGTTGCTGCTGAACATGTCATCGCCGAGATCGGTGAACATGCCAGTTTCCAACAGATCATTGCAAAGTTCTATTTACCATGTGAGCAGAGCTCAAAGTTGCTGGGATATTTGGCTGGGCTGACGTCGAGCCTCCCTATTAGCCTTGCTGGTGCCAATTAATCAAACATACATTGACCAAATGTCCTGCTCACGTTCTTCCTGTATGATCCTGTACCTTGTTTGGACCTCGTTCAAGACAAGATGAGCATGGTCACTGGTACAATATAGCTTGGGTATGTTTACTCTAATTTTTGAGCGTGTTCGGCCGAATACCTCGAGACATTCAGGAGTGGACTCAACCGCCCGAATTCTAGTATGACTCGTGTCGGAAGGTCACTGTCACAAGTTTGTTGCCAAAATGGGGTCTATTTGCGTTGATTGTTGGGTTCTATTAAGTATGAACGCCTCTGCCAACCTGAATTCAGTCCCAGTCTTCCGTTCAACCGACCTCTGAAGTCGCACCAGCTCAGGAATGCAGCCTGGCCAACCCGATCCCAGTGATCACTCCGACCTGAACTTGAACGTTGCAATCCCTGTTTTTAAGTAGCATCTTCCGTTCGGCGCCCATCCACGCTTCTCAACTCAATCCTGCCACGATGCCATTGAAGTCGAGGCGATCTTTGAACTCGACGAACGGATGCAAGATGTCTCGATAGAGACTGTCTTGGTCATTCCACTTGGTTGCAAATGGTGCAAGTCGCTCAAACAGGTTTGCTTATGCGCACGCTCAGCGTGCATGCGATGCAGGAAAGGTGGAACCGATTGTGAAGCCGTTGGAAAGGGCTACCAGATGCTCCCTGCTCCCAAGGTCGCGAGACCGAGGAAGCAGGAAACGAGCGCGACTTCAATGCTCCCATTGGCTTACCAAGGGACGGCTACGACCCGGACTCAGACAGATACTCGCAGAGCTACTTCTTTGCCACAGGTTCAATATTATTATGCAAACTCCGTATCCGAGCCGTCATACTCCAGGGTCAAAACGACGAACCTTGAGTCCGGATACCAACTTTGCTCGGCCACCAAAGAAGAAACAGGCCAGTTTTCTCGCGAATAAAAAAAGCGTTATTACAAAGGCCTGCCAACAAAACAAGTACCTTCCGAATGTCGTGGTACCAGAAGCGGGACCTTCCATCGACGGTAGCAGCGTCCGGCGAGCAGTGTCCTGCGACGGATGTTTGAGAAAAATCCGCCCGTACGGGTAAACAATCCAGTCTGCAAGAGTGTCTTCCCTCTGTGCCAGCGAGCGCTCGCATTCCGCGAGTCTGGACTAATGTGAGGCTAGCAGACCATGTCTCTAGTTTATGAGACTGATGTTTCTGTCCGTAGTTGTTGGCCGGGCTTCTGCCCGAGCTCGCGAAATCACCCGCTGGCTTTCACCATCAGGAACCCCCTTACTCCTACGGTGAGTAGTTATTCAGTCGTCGTTCACAGCCTGGGGGCGGAGATGCCGCCACCGACAGAGCCTCGTGCAGGACACCCATGCTTGGCTGATGCCGACAACCCGCCGTTCATCCATGGCCAAGGCAAGCGAAACACTGGTTGTCGCCAAGAACGTGGCGGAGGCCACTGCTGCCATAGATACCCTCGGTCAGCGTCGTGGGTTGTTCTGACGACGCTGTGATACCGTACTCTACCACTCCACCCTTGGGTCTTAGAACAGAGTTCGTCCGCCAAGAACCCGCCGAACCGACCGAGGCCGAAAGGTACTCGTAAGAAGAAAAATGATACTAAACCCTCCGTCCCCGAGACATTGGAGATTGTACTGTGCTGTACGGTGATGACTGTGATGTAAGCGTTACGCCACAATATGTAGTGCTATGGCTGAATTGTGTTTTAGCAGTGCCAGATAGGTCGTACATGTACCATTATCTGTTGGTTTGCAAAACTTTGTGCAGCCGGCGGCCTTTGATAAACTTGCAGTGGTTCAGTTCGGTTTCCCGGAAGAGACAATTGGTGGTCATTTAGGCTTTTCCCAAATTGATTCATTGAATTCACGATCAAGGATGCCTGTATAGTCAATATATCTTAGTCGTAGATAGAGCGCTAGATAGAATCCTAATGCAGCAATCGAGTGTCAGTACATCAGAACTCGTGAGAAAGTGCAACGAACACCACCGAAACGAACTCTTTGTAATGATGTACTACACGGCAAAAAGTTAATTACGAACTTATCCCCGATGATCGAGCTCGCCATTCTCCCTTCCTCGCTCTCGCAGACGTGACAATTGCCGCCTAGTAGTAGGGTGATCGCGCAGTGGCCCTAGATGTCGACGATCTCGAGGCCAGCGAGACTCATCAGGGAGCGTTCTCGTCGGCGCCGTCAGTGGCAATCGGAGTTATCACCGACCACTCGTCACACCCTGGCTCAAGTTCCGTTACTGTACCTCTCTCGACACTCATCTCGAGGCCGTTTACCAGGCGAGTCCCCCCTGCCCTCCCGCACGTCCCGCACGTCCCCTGACCCTTCCCCCAGCAAGTTGCACAGCAGGCTTTCCGCTTCTGTTTCAAGCACCAGCTCAATGACCCGTCTCGCAGGCCAGGTCCTCGTTCGCGCACTCGCAGTCCCAGTCGGGCAGCATGCCCAACGAAGACGACTCCCGCTTCAAGAGGACCCGCGCCTATTCGCGCTGATCTCCTCAAAGACGCTGTACGTCGTCGTCTCTTTACCATCTCCCTCACTCATGTTTTCCAGCTTTCGAGAGATGTGCTCCACGTCCCCAGCCCAGATCAAGATTTCTTACGGCCTTCTCGAGGATCCGTTCGACCCCCTCCCTCTGCGCATCCGTAGCGCCCATCCCTCCTCACTCTGTGCTAGCGACGCTCCACATGCTGGCTACCGCCGCCTCGTCTCCCGTGCCCTGCTCTCCCGCCTCCGCTCTCAACTCTCCCAGGTCTACAGCACACTCTCGGGTCCGAGCAGCCCCTCGCCCAACGACAACACTACCGTCCAACCGTCCTCGGCCGTGCTCGTGCGTACGCAAAGAAAAAGGGGAGGCGTCCCGCCGCGCGGAACTCACGCGCGCCAAAAAGTTTATCGAAGAGCAGAAAGCAGAAGAAGATGCTAAAAAGACAAAGATCGAACGCGCGAGACGGGAGATCGGTCAGGACGGAAGAAGCTCACTCGGGACTTGATCGCAGCGGACTCAAGGTGTCGATCGCGGTGCGTCCTGGTCCCTTTGTCATTCTCTCTATCGCTAATACCTGGTCTAGGATATGATGGAGGACTCAAGCCAGGACAGACTGGTGCGTTTACAAGTCGAGCAGCTGGAAAAGGAGAAAAGGACATGCACGAGCGTTTGCGGATCGCTCCGAAGCGGATCGACGACATCGTGCGTGCGTACCGCAAATAAGAGTGCCCATAGCTCGTGCTAGGTTATCTGAACAACAGGCCACGGACCACTGGCGGAGAAGAAGATGGAAAGGAAGGTGCATATGAGGAAAAGAAGGAGGAGGGAAGGATGGAAGAAGAGGAGGAAGCTGCACGGGTGAGTATCTCTTGATTGATGTCAATGTGTTATAGTGGGACTGACCCCGGAACACAGAACGATGTGTGGCGGAAAGGCCGCCTAGGCGGCGAAAAAAATTAGGAAGGGGAGAGATGGAGTGGGTTGCTACAATGGAAGAAGCTTGTAAGAAGGCACAGCGGGGGCAAGTGGCGGAGGAACCTGCAAAGATGCGTGCGCACTCTGCCAAGACGGGTCCTCCTGCGGTTGGTTCCGCGTGCTGCCGATGGTGTTTCCGGGCTGACCGCGCGACAGCTCCCATCTTTTTTAATTCTATGCCAGTGACTTCCCGTATGCTGGCTACACCCACTCCTCTCCCGTCTCTCCCAGCCCTCCTAAGTCTATAGCACCCTCAAAGTCGGCACCCTCTTCAACCTCTTCAAGCCCCTCTTCAACACTGGCCCGGAACAAGTCGAACCCTACCTCATTGGCCTGCCGGGGCGAACACCGCATTCGCGTGGACCATCTCATTTATCAACGGGCCCTTTGTAAACGGGAAAGGTATATTCTTCGCATGCGGAGTGTCGGACTGAAGTCAAACACTTTTTAACATTTTCTCTTTTGGAATTGGGGGGAAGTGGCAGTTGAGGGGAAAAACTGGAGACCGTCACGGTGACGGAGCCTGGTTGCGTGGTACTGTCTTGCTTCTGGTTCTCCCGCTGATGACTTGTCCAGTCCTTGTAAACTTGGGGTTGGATGACAAGGCCATCACCACCATTGTGTGCCGTGCCCAGCACAGTGTAGCAATCGACAGTCAGTGGTATGTGCTATGCTAAACTATTTGTGACCGATGCTAAGTGTTCTGCCAGTGGCAGAGTGGTGTACGTTTGGGCATACAATTGTCATTTGCAGGCTGAGTCTATGTTATGCTTTGATTCTGAAAGTTGTGCTACAGGTACGTGATAACTGGTTTCCCTCAAAAAGGGTTAAAGCATGTTGCTTCCCACTTTTCTGGTCCGAGTGAGATGACGATGAAATCTCAAATTATGGCTGCCAGTGGACCCACCAATAAGCAACATATATGTACTGGATGACTGCAAAGGTATGCCACCGCATTGTCAGGTGACACTGTGCAGCTTCACACAGACAACCTCTAGTGGAAAAACAGCAGGGAAAATAATTCCAGATAACACGTATCTTGTCCTAGTATAGACTCTCCCGGTGCAGATGACGTGCCACACCATCTCGAAAAGCAATTCGGCCATTCGGGCTGCAAGCAGAGTTGTTTGATGTTGTGGTTACTAGTTAGGCAAATATTGAGGTCAAAAGATGGATGCGCAAGTGGTTAGTAGGGGTGTGCAGATCGTAGGTTATCAGCAGAGGGACCTGGAGTACCACTCCGTGTTGTATTCAAGTTGGAGGTACGGAGGTGGTGTGCTGTCGGATGGCGTTGATATTAGAGAGAATGATCAACATGTGCCATTTTCACCATGGCTGATCCTAATATTGTCAGCCAGATATCCTGTGGACAATTCAATGTCATTGTGAAGCTTAACTTACAGTTGCTGATGAGAGCTTGATCTCAGATTATCACAAATATATAGTCTGATCTACAGATTGGCATCAAGGAATTGACTTCCAGCTCAATGATCAACATGTGCCATGTCCTCCATGGCTGATACTAATACTGTCAGCCAGATATCCTGTGGACAATTCAATGTCACTGTGAAGCTTAACTTACAGTTGTTGATGAGAGCTTGATCTCAGATTATCACAAATATATAGTCTGATCTACAGATTGGCATCAAGGAATTGACTTCCAGCTCAATGATCAACATGTGCCATGTCCTCCATGACTGATACTAATACTATCAGCCAGATATCCTGTGGACAATTCAATGTCACTGTGAAGCTTAACTTACAGTTGTTGATCAGAGCTTGATCTCAGATTATCACAAATATATAGTCTGATCTACAGATTGGCATCAAGAAATTGACTTCCAGCTCAATGATCAACATGTGCCATATCCCCCATGGCTGATCCTAATGTGGTCAGCCAGGCATTCTCAGCCAGCCCAATGTCACTCTATCCCCTTTATGAGAGTTCACTTATAATTGTTGATCAAACATTATTATATTTCTACCATGCTTGGATCATTATAAAGAGTAACTGGATATATCATTACCATGTCACAAATATATTTTCTGATCTATGGATTGACATTAAGAAGGTAAATTGCAACTTGATGGTCAAATTTTGCCATGTCTTTCCAGGCTGATTTTAAAATTGTCAGCCAGATATCCTTTAGACATATTAATGCCAATATAGGCTCTTAATGATGTTTGGATTATAATTATTGATCAGGGTCTGTTCTGGTATTGTCCCAAATATATTTTCTGATCTATGGATTGACATTAAGAAGGTAAATTGCAACTTGATGGTCAAATTTTGCCATGTCCTTCCAGGCTGATTTTAAAATTGTCAGCCAGATATCCTCTAGGTATTCTATTGTCACTACAGGCTCTTAATGATATTTGGATTATAATTATTGATCAAGGTCTGACCTCATATTATCACACTAATATGTTCTGATCAATAGATTGGCATTAAGAAGGTATATTGCACCTTGATGATCAATATCTACCATGTCCCCCATGGCTGATCTGGATACCATCATCAAGGCATACTCAGGCATCTCAGTGTCACTCTATGTTCAGTATGAATGTGAACGTATAATTGCTGATCAACTATTGTCCTATTTCTATCCTGCTGGGATTCAATTGCAATTTGTATCTGGATATATCATCTTCTCCCCAATTTCCTGATGATGTACTATAATGTTATGACCCCTATGACTCCTATGAAAAAACTATGAGAAAACTATGGCACTATGATGTCTATGATGAAATCCAGGGTTTGCTGATGAACGACACCCAAGTAGTATCTTATTGTTTAGAACGATACGTATCTTAGACTACCAGTATTTTTCTCGGTAACAAGGTAAACTCGAGAGTAAGCAGCAAAGAATCATGGTAGTACTATACAACGTAGAGTC